>CM054141.1:2394258-2419258 GCA_028751875.1 Rapana venosa
GCTGTCAGAGCGTTCGATGAAGAAGAAGGAATCCCCAAATATACCTGATGATTCTGAGACACACAATAAAGAAATGAGTTATCAAGTTATCTGGTGAAATAGGTATCTGGTTATGGCAATGACAGATTATCAGTCAACTGACTCCAGTTCCCAAACAGAGAAAACACATAACTATTTGAAATGTCAGGCGATGGCAGTATTCATCATATTTGATCCTTAACTGGGGACATTATCACCTATAGGTTAATAGGGGAAAATATTTCTACATAGACTTTCCTGAGTGCTATTTTTCCTGTTCGGAAGAACAGCCCTGAAGTCAGAATGCGGCTACCTTCATGGAGGGGGGGGGGGGGGGGTCGCATACACAAAATCTCATCACTGGTGAACCTCACAGCTCTAGCCGAGGAACGAAAGAAGAAAAGAAAAAGAAAAAGAAAATTCAGACGAGTGTTATGTCATATGCAGACTTTTATTGTGCAAAGGGGGCTGCCCAAAACTCGTCCCTCTACACGGGCAGACGGTGACCCCCAGGCTGCAGGAGCGGCAGGCATGACGACCCACTCTCAAACCTGCCCAGCCTGCTGCCCCTCACTGCTCACCTTGTGCATGCACAGCAGAAGTGAGCAGCTCACTGCGCACACACTGACACCGTGATGCTCATGATCTGCACATACAATGATTTAACACAGCCAGGCCAGCCTCCTGCACTAGCCACACTGAGAACAGCGTACCCTTTAAAAACAAACAAACAAACAACAACAACACCCCAAGACAACCTGACTTGTTCTCCACATCCTAGCTTGTACTTGCGGGGGGGGGGGGGGGGGGGGGCAGCCTTCAGGTGTCCACACCGTCATTCTTGTGGCCGAGCTTCTGTGCTTTGTTCTGCCTTTAGTCTCTTCTCTCTCTCTCTCTCTCTCTCTCTCTCTCTCTCTCTTCTCTCTCTCTCTCTTCTTCTGTCTCTGTCTCCTCTCTCTGTCTCTCTCTCTCTTCTCTCTCTCTGTGGTTCTCTGTCTCTCTCTCTCTCTGTCTCTCTCTGTTGTCTGTCTGTCTGTCTCTCTCTCTCTGGTCTCTCTGGTCTCTCTCTCTGTGTCTCTTCTGTGGTCTCTCTGTCTATCTCTCTCTCCTCCTCTCTGGCTCTCTCTCTGCTCTCTGTCTCTTCTCTCTGGTCTTCATCCCCCCCTCTCTCTCTCTCTCTCTCTCTCTCTCTCTCATTCTCTTCTTCTTTTTCTTTTTCTTCAACATGTGTAATCTTTGTCACGTCCAAACGCTTTCAATTCAAATGGTAACAAAGCAGAAAGACATCCAGAAAAGAGAACAACTGTACTCAATCCTTCACCACAATGCCTTAATGCAGAAAACCACTAAAAAAGCAAAAAATCAAACAGACATAAAAACGAATAAGGCGAAACAACATAAAACCTAAACCAGAGTGACATAAAACCCAAGGACACTGTCCTCTAGATGGCAGAACCACGACAGATAATTTTCTTTCTTTTTTCCTTCTTCTTCTCCTTAATTGTAAACTACAGAGGACGGTTCGAAAACTTGCCGATGACAGCACAAAGCCAGGTGCAATAAAACAGGGAGGGGGTCAGGTCGGGAATGAAGGCAGAGAGAAAACAGAAAAAAGTGGCGAAACTGGGCCTGTATATTGCTGGCAGGGATTGGTTTGATAGTCGCCATATTATTTATTCCCGCTCCTTTACAGCAAAGACCATAACCGTTCCGCTCTCCTCCTTCCCCCCTCTCTCCCCTTCCCCTTATCTCCCCTTTCCTCTCCCTACAAAGGTGCCTGTCCAATCATAAGCGAGCGGCAGTGGCTGACAGTGGCAGAGTGGCGGTAGAGGGATCTGTTTGGTGGACAAGATTGGCAAGGAGGGGACGGACGGGTTGTTGTTGACGATACATTTGTGTAAGCCCTAGTTTTGTTGCCTTTAAACTTTTATTATTTCAATCTTTTTTTTAAAAAGCTTTTGAAGCTCTTTCTATTTTTTACGGGGACTATGAGATTTATTCTAGAAGGCTCTTGTTAGGGCGGTTGGGGGGATAGGGGGATGAGGGGGGGGGGGGGGGGGTTCCATTCAGTGGTGTGGAAATGGCGGTTTCTATTGACATACAGCTGCTATAACCAGAATTTTCTTTTGCCGCTTTAACCGATTTCTCTCTCTCTCTCTCTCTCTCTCTCTCTCTAATGGTATAACCAGCCTAATGCATTTACACTCTGTTTGCATGTAGTAATCCTAACATCATTTGGAATTTAGCTTTATATTTATATAAAGTCTTTAAAATAAGAGATAATATGTTGCTGTAAGAATCTTTTCCTCTGTGAATTTGCTTGTATTTGTTTGTCACCGCTGTACTTCACCGTGTATCTCTATCATTATTCAGTGTATTGATCAGTAACCCCCTTCATGTATGGGCCAACGGCCTTTTATGAATAAATTCTTTTAGAGTTCTCTCTCTCTCTCTCTCTCTCTCTCTCTCTCTCTCTCTCTCTCTCTCTCTCTCTTTCCCCATTCCCAGCATAAGACTCACGCACATGCACTCATACACGCGCACGAACGCGCTTGCGAAACACATGGGCTCTAGGCAGGCAGTCTTTACGCACAGTCTGTGTTCAAAAGCAATGATAAAGTTCTCTTCTTCTACCCTGACTTAGAAAATGTGTTCTGTCTGAAATAAAAGAAAGGTCCTTTCTGGTCATGTGTAGTGTTGCCCAACAAACTGCTGCAGGAAACAGGTGGCGGCGACATCCAGGGATAAGTGCATAGACATGGTGGCTTTCTGACCAAAGACATACAACACCAACAATAGCAACAAGCAACAGCAACAAGCAACAGCAACAGCAACAACAAGGGCCCAACCTTGCCTACCCTTTTTTTTGTTTTGATCTAACGTGGGAGTGGAGGGTAGGCTTGGTAACAATAGCCAGACTGAGGGGGCGTTGGTGTGAAGAGATAATATATTATCTTGTCCTATCTTGTCCTTTTTTGTACACTGTGATAAAAAGTGCTGTGTTCTGCTTGTTAAACTGAAGGGCAGTCACATCACGCACAGTATGTGGTAGTACTCTCTGATTTCCCATACAACTACACTACAGCCGCACTGGAGATGTTCAGGTCTTACTACTTGAAGGGTACAGGAAGGAAGATGGCAGGATGATTAAGATGTTCGCCTGCCAACAAGTAAACCGTGAGGTTGTGGGTTCGATTCCCAGCCTCGCCCTTTCTTCCCAGTTTGACCAAAAAATCGAACTGAATGTCAAAGTCCTTCGGATGAGATTATAAACCGAGGCCCCGTGTTCGAACGCATGCAGAACATCTTGCGCACACGTTAAATCCTGTTCCGCTTTTCGGAGAGTAGGCCATTGTGTGCCGGTGGAAACAGATGACAAAATTTACAAAACCGCATACACACGGGGAATGGATGTAAAAAAAGCACATGAGTGCTTATTCCATTATCCTCGATATAAAAGAATAGATAAATAAATAATACTATGGTCCTCACTGTAGCACTAAGACATTTAAATAAAACTATTGTATTTTATTTATGCAGGACAACAACAGCTGTCCCGTGTATTGAGGTCCCGTGTGCGAACGCACGCAGAACATCTTGCGCACACGTTAAAACCCGTTCCGCTTTTCGGAAGAGTAGGCCATTGTGTGTCGGTGGGAACGAATGACAAAATTGACAAAACTGCATACACATGGGAATCGACTGGATGAAAAAAGCGCATGAGTGCTTATTCCATTATCCTCGATATAAAAGAATAAATGAATAAATAAAATAACCACGCATGGTTATCTGCGTGAAATTCTGGCTGCCCTCCCCGGAGAGAGCGCGTCGCCACAAGATTGGTGCCACCCATTATTTTTTTCTTTTCCTGTCTGTATATATATTTCTTTCCCAATCAGAGTGGCATTTTTCCTATAGAATTTTGCCAGGGACAACTCTCTTGCCGTGGGTTCTTTTACGTGTGCTAAATGCGTGTTGTACACGAGACCTCGGTTTATCGTCTCATCCGAAAGACTCAGCACCATCAAGTGGATGGGGGAAAAGTTTCGGGCACAAATAGGGATCAAACTACCGCTCACTTCAAACACGGACCCTTTCGCTTTCTAGGCAGGCCCATTACCTCTAAATCACCCATAACATACATATTTGATCTTCTTTATGTGTATGTACACAAAGGGAATTAAGGCACTGGCAGGTCTGCACTTGAAGCTGACCTGGAAGATTGTAAAAATCCCCACACTTACTCACCAGACGCCGTCGCCGAGATTGGAACCCACGACTTCATGGACCCGTGTGATTGAAGTCGAATGGTTTTAATCACTGGGCTGTAGTGTTCGCCATGTGTGCACATTTACCAAACAGAATTTACAAATGAACTCGGAATGGGACTGCAATCTGAGGTGACTGTTGTTCTGGTTGTGCTTTATACTGAAGCTGACGGACGCTTTAGTCGAGTGGTTCAGACTACTCGACTTCAATCCCACGGGTCCATGAAGCCTTGGGTTCCAATCTCGGCACGTCTGGTGAAATGAATCAAGTCACTCAAATTCCTTGGTGTATACATACACATCAAATGATCAAGTAATTGTGTACGTTTAAGATCCCGTTATTCATGTCATCATTCGATGGATTACAGAAACACGAACATACCCAGCATGCATCCCCGAAGTCGAAATGCGGGTACCTTCATGGTGGGCAAGAAATGGTTGCATACGCAAAATCTTACCATTGGTAAACTTCGAAGCTGTAGCCGAGAAACATAACAATATATAATTATTGTCGAAATGGTGGCATGAACCTAGTGACTGCACTCTGATGTGACTGTTGTTGTGCCTGTGTTTTACATACCGTAGCCAACTTCAAGCCTTTCGTGAAGCATGGATGGGGGGAGGGGGGGGGGGGGGGAGAGGTGCTCTACTTGTGAACTGTGCGTATGTTACAAAAGCATCATGTTCAGCTGATTCAGTTTAGCTGTAAAAACCGTTACTATGGAATGGTGTCAAACGCCATGTTCACTGAACTCATGACGCACCTACTCCTGTTTTACAGCTGTTAATAGTGACAGATTTCTACCGGAAATGACGCAGTTCCATTCTCAGCCAACCCCAGTGCTCATTCTTTCTGACCTTTTTTCTCTTGCTTTGGCTTGGAACCAGGCTAAGATGACTCAGACTACAGACTATTGTAAGGGTCCATAAAATCAAATTCAAATTCACCATTTTCTGAAATGGAAAAGGGGGGTTTGTCATAATTTTAATGGCGAGTAACATGAATAGGGCTATGACGACCACAAAATAAAAAATTTTAAAAAGACACCCACGTCCACCACCTCCTACTCTCAACAACATAACTCTTTGATCTGTGTCAGTCTGAATTATGGGGTATTGTATGGGGAAAAGCTACATACAAAGAGAGAGCGGATGGCTTTTCAAAGTGCAGTGTCATGGAAATGGCAGAGCAGGAAAGACATGGCAATGTTTGTGTCTGTTGCCTCACTGACAGCTGTACTCTGGCCTTGTGTGTTGACCCTGCAAAGTGACAAATCGCTTTTAAAAGAAGAGTGGGATTGTAGACGTTGTGAATGATGTCATACTGAACAAGGCATTTTTCTGTCAAGACCACCAGACGTTCCTAGTTAGCACGGGTCAGTTATTCTGCCCTATTAATGTATCGATACTTCTGGCCATCCTATCCCCACCCCACGCTCCCCGCACCCACCCATCGTCTCTCACACACACACTCGTCATTTCAGTCACGCTGACCTATGAATAATTTGTTGTATTGATATCTGATTTTATTTCCTTGTGTCAAATAAGTCTGTCACTTTTAAGGCAATAAATAAGTTTTTATTCTGATTCTGACTCACACATACAGACACATTTTTTCCTTTTTAGCGATTCTTGAGATTAAAAAAGCGTTTAGTTTATAAGCGACAAATCAACCATTTCAAAGTTGACAGAGATTGGAGGACTGCTGTTACCTACCTACCTACCTACGTGTGGCTGATGCCAGAGTGGCGGCGCCACTGTTGGTCTGCAGGCGCTGCTAGTTGCTGCTTGCCTAAATCCTGCCTGGTGTTATAGCCCCGCCACCACAGAGGCCACATCAGGGCTGTTGTCACCTCGTCAACTTTTATATCTCAGATTAAAACTGTGCAGCTCTATACAGATCCTGTCGTTCCTTGAAGCAACGCCTTGGCCAACAATAAGGGTCAACCCGGGATGGGCACCACATTGTGGGGAAAACCACATCAACCACACGTAAAATGTGATAAGACCAAAACCAGATTCCTTACAACAACCTTGTTCTTAGTCACCAACTGTAACTCTTTCACTCATATCAAACGGAAAAAGCCCGATTTTTTCTTGCCTTGTTTTCATTGTCTAATGTTGGGTTGCACCCTGTGCTGTGCTGTGCTGTGCTGTGCTGTGCTATATGGCACGCGCTCTTTTGTGAACAACTACTGCACAAAGCAAACAAGCAGACCTCCGATTTCGGGAATGGCGTCTAAACAGGACCAGTATGCATGCGTTATTTAAAACTGTTATCACCCGTTCCTACCTACCGGCACGAGATGGGCTACTCTCCCGAAGACAGAACGAGTTGTTAACTTGCGCGTAAAAAGTCCTGCGTGCGTTCGCACACGAGACCTCAGTTAATAGTCTCATCCGAAGAACTTTCTGGGGAGTGGAGTCAGTACTGATGTTAACTCCAGGGGGAACGGAAAATCCCCTCGAACGGGTGTCTCGGCGGTAGCTCGAACCCGGAGCCGTCAGATCACGAGCTCAATACTCTAACCACTAGGGCCCCCCCCTCCCCACCCCCAGCACGTTTCGTTTGAAACTTGATCTCTTTCATTGCACCCAGCTTTCTAAACCCTTTTCATGGGACGTGGTGCTATTGTAATTCAATCTGTACTGGAAACTAATCCTGGCCAACACACACAAAGAACGTTTATTATGGTGTTCATATATTTTAATCCGTCCTCCCCCCCCTCCCCCCCCCCCCCCCCCCCCCCCCCCCACCCCTCCCCCCCCCCCCCCCCCCCCCCCCCCCCCCCCCCCCCCCCCCCCCCCCCCCCCCCCCCCCCCCCCCCCCCCCCCCCCCCCCCCCCCCCCCCCCCCCCCCCCCCCCCCCCCCCCCCCCCCCCCCCCCCCCCCCCCCCCACCTACCCTTCCCTTCTTATTTTATCTTATTCATCTGTTCAAAACTTTGCCAAAAACAGCTTCTTTGCTGCAAGAGGTGTCTGTCCTAACATCTTCATACACGATATACATAAGCCGTGGGGTTAACATCTTATCCGAATGACTAGCAACCAGACCACTATATTCTTGTTCGATGGGTAGGAAAAACTCCAGCTTTAAGCGGGAGTTGAACCCGCGACGTTTTGTCTTCTGGACGGGTGTCTTACTGCTAGACCACCTGTCCACCTGAATTCTCCCTCTCTGCCTCTCATGTGGTATCTACGCAAGGCAGTGTGGAGGATCATTTGGTGGTGTGGGCTGACAGTGCAGTCCACATCCATGCTCTTGTCATGATGGCGATGTCCGCACTTTCTGTCTGCACTGCACAGGTTATTCCTAAGCTGCAGAGTCTGTGGGCTGACACAGTCACTGAGCTCTTTGAGAGTTTCGTGTCTGGAAGGTCGCCGGTTTGTTCCAGAATACTTTCTTTTCCTTCGGCAGCTTCGTGAGCATAACGTAAGACCAGAATAGATACAGCTGTAGGTAGAACACTACTTGAGGTTAGTGCTGTACTGGGAGGGTATGTTCATGTTTTGAGGTTAGTGCTGCACTGGGAGGGTATGTTCATGTTTTGAGGTTAGTGCTGCACTGGGAGGCTATGTTCATGTTTTGAGGTTAGTGCTGCACTGGGAGGGTAAGTTGAGGTTAGTGCTGCACTGGGAGGGTATGTTCATGTTTTGTGGTTAGTGCTGCACTGGGAGGGTATGTTCATGTGTTGAGGTTAGTGCTACACTGGGAGGGTATGTTCATGTTTTGAGGTTAGTGCTGGACTGGGAGGGTATGTTCATGTTTTGAGGTTAGTGCTGCACTGGGAGGGTATGTTCATGTTTTGTGGTTAGTGCTGCACTGGGAGGGTATGTTCATGTTTTGAGGTTAGTGCTGCACTGGGAGGGTATGTTCATGTTTTGTGGTTAGTGCTGCACTGGGAGGGTATGTTCATGTGTTGAGGTTAGTGCTGCACTGGGAGGGTATGTTCATGTTTTGAGGTTAGTGCTGCACTGGGAGGGTATGTTCATGTTTTGAGGTTAGTGCTGCACTGGGAGGGTATGTTCATGTTTTGAGGTTAGTGCTGCACTGGGAGGGTATGTTCATGTTTTGAGGTTAGTGCTGCACTGGGAGGGTTATGTTCAGTTTTGTGGTTAGTGCTGCACTGGGAGGGTATGTTCATGTGTTGAGGTTAGTGCTGCACTGGGAGGGTATGTTCATGTTTTGAGGTTAGTGCTGGACTGGGAGGGTATGTTCATGTTTTGAGGTTAGTGCTGTACTGGGAGGGTATGTTCATGTTTTGAGGTTAGTGCTGTACTGGGAGGGTATGTTCATGTTTTGAGGTTAGTGCTGCACTGGGAGGGTATGTTCATGTTTTGTGGTTAGTGCTGCACTGGGAGGTTGTTCATGTTTTGTGGTTAGTGCTGCACTGGGAGGGTATGTTCATGTTTTGAGGTTAGTGCTGCACTGGGAGGGTATGTTCATGTTTTGAGGTTAGTGCTGCACTGGGAGGGTATGTTCATGTTTTGAGGTTAGTGCTGTACTGGGAGGGTATGTTCATGTTTTGAGGTTAGTGCTGCACTGGGAGGGTATGTTCATGTTTTGAAGTTAGTGCTGCACTGGGAGGGTATGTTCATGTTTTGAGGTTAGTACTGTACTGGGAGGGTAAGTTGAGGTTAGTGCTGCACTGGGAGGGTATGTTCATGTTTTGAGGTTAGTACTGCACTGGGAGGGTATGTTCATGTTTTGTGGTTAGTGCTGCACTGGTAGTGTATGTTCCTGTTTTGAGGTTAGTGCTCCACTGGGAGGGTATGTTGAAGTTAGTGCTGCACTGGGAGGGTATGTTCATGTTTTGAGGTTAGTGCTGCACTGGGAGGGTATGTTCATGTTTTGAAGTTAGTGCTGTACTGGGAGGGTATGTTCATGTTTTGTGGTTAGTGCTGCACTGGGAGGATATGTTCATGTTTTGAGGTTAGTGCTGTACTGGGAGGGTAAGTTGAGGTTAGTGCTGCACTGGGAGGGTAAGTTGAGGTTAGTGTTGCACTGGGAGGGTAAGTTGAGGTTAGTGCTGCACTGGGAGGGTAAGTTGAGGTTAGTGCTGCACTCGGAGGGTAAGTTGAGGGTAAGCTGCGTGAGAGGGTAAGTTCATATTTTGAGGCTAGTGCTGCGGTGAGAGGGTAAGTTCATGTTGTTGATCATTCTCAAGATAATTCTTTGAACTTGCTGAGATGACTCTTGGTTCTTCTGTTTGCCTGCAATGTAGCAGGACACGAGTATTATATTGCCTGTATCAAAAGCACCCACAGGTAAAATACAGGGAGGAAGAACTGCTAGATAAGTTTTACCTTGAAAAGCAGTCCTGTGTAATCCTTCTACGACAGTCTTTATAATATGTTTTGCTTTTCACATTCAGGTCTCAGAGTTTCATGCATGGTCGTGCTTCACTTCATTGCAATAATAACGACTAGAGAAACAGGATTTCAGGGAAGACAGCCAACCAAAAAAGGAAGGTAAAAATAATATGACGCAGAGTAAAACCCCAAAGAAGAAAAAACAACTTCGCCCTCAACTGCGACCAACATAAGCCAAAAAGAAGGCAGGCCTAGCACGTCATTATGGCAGAATTCAAACACCCAGCACACATGGCTGCCTCTTTTCTCTCAGCTGCTTATTACTGTGTCAATGAGATGCACACGGAGGATAAATCTCGTCTGCCATATTTCTCCAATTTCTCGCTTGTCTTTTTTCACAATGTCATGGCGAATCATGATCCTTATGAAACACGATACGGCCTTGCCAGACAGCAGAGTGCTCCCCCTTTTGTTGGCTGACAGCGAAGCGCCCCCTGGTGTGGCCATTGAAGGGGCCATGACTCGACACTTCCTTTTCAAAGGCCCGTAACTTGCTGGGTCCTGCAGCCTGGCCTGATTATTCATCATGATCGTTCTCTTGTTCTACTGGCTGGTTAGCGATACGGCGTCCTGAATGTCGACTCTTCGTCATTTTGAATCAGGTTCCAGGAGACAGGGGAAGGGGGGGATGTAAACACGTGAACACACACACACACACACACACACACACACACACACACACACACACACACACACACACACACACACACACACACACACAGAGAACATCGTGCGCACACGTTAATACCCGTTCCGCTTTTCAGAAGATTAGGCCGTTGTGTGCCGGCGGGTCACGCACTAAGGCAACAACAACAATAGCAACTTAGGCAACAACAACAGTAACTTAGGCAACAACAACAACAGTAACTAAGGCAACAACAACAACAGCAACTTAGGCAACAACAACAACAGCAACTTAGGCAACAACAACAACAACAGTAACTAAGGCAACACCAACAACAACAACAGTAACTTAGGCAACAACAACAACAGCAACTTAGGCAACAACAACAACAGTAACTAAGGCAACAACAACAACAGCAACTTAGGCAACAACAACAACAACAACAACAACAGTAACTTAGGCAACAACAACAACAGCAACTTAGGCAACAACAACAACAGTAACTAAGGCAACAACAACAACAGCAACTTAGGCAACAACAACAACAGCAACTTAGGCAACAACAACAACAGTAACTAAGGCAACAACAACAACAACAGTAACTTAGGCAACAACAACAACAGTAACTTAGGCAACAACAACAACAGCAACTTAGGCAACAACAACAACAGTAACTTAGGCAACAACAACAACAGTAACTAAGGCAACAACAACAACAGCAACTTAGGCAACAACAACAACAGCAACTTAGGCAACAACAACAACAGTAACTAAGGCAACAACAACAACAACAGTAACTTAGGCAACAACAACAACAGTAACTTAGGCAACAACAACAACAGCAACTTAGGCAACAACAACAACAGTAACTTAAGCAACAACAACAACAGCAACTTAGGCAACAACAACAACAGTAACTTAGGCAACAACAACAACAACAGTAACTTAGGCAACAACAACAACAGCAACTTAGGCAACAACAACAACAGCAACTTAGGCAACAACAACAACAGCAACTTAGGCAACAACAACAACAGTAACTTAGGCAACAACAACAACAGTAACTAAGGCAACAACAACAACAACAACAACAGCAACTTAGGCAACAACAGTAACTTAGGCAACAACAACAACAGTAACTTAGGCAACAACAACAACAGCAACTTAGGCAACAACAACAACAGCAACTTAGGCAACAACAACAACAGCAACTTAGGCAACAACAACAACAACAGTAACTAAGGCAACAACAACAACAACAACAGTAACTTAGGCAACAACAACAACAGCAACTTAGGCAACAACAACAACAGCAACTTAGGCAACAACAACAACAACAGTAACTAAGGCAACAACAACAACAACAACAGTAACTTAGGCAACAACAACAACAGCAACTTAGGCAACAACAACAACAGTAACTAAGGCAACAACAACAACAACAGTAACTAAGGCAACAACAACAGTAACTAAGGCAACAACAACAACAGCAACTTAGGCAACAACAACAACAGCAACTTAGGCAACAACAACAACAGTAACTAAGGCAACAACAACAACAACAGTAACTTAGGCAACAACAACAACAGTAACTTAGGCAACAACAACAACAGCAACTTAGGCAACAACAGTAACTTAGGCAACAACAACAACAGTAACTTAGGCAACAACAACAACAGCAACTTAGGCAACAACAACAACAGCAACTTAGGCAACAACAACAACAGCAACTTAGGCAACAACAACAACAACAGTAACTAAGGCAACAACAACAACAACAACAACAGTAACTTAGGCAACAACAACAACAGCAACTTAGGCAACAACAACAACAGTAACTAAGGCAACAACAACAACAGCAACTTAGGCAACAACAACAACAGCAACTTAGGCAACAACAACAACAGTAACTAAGGCAACAACAACAACAACAGTAACTTAGGCAACAACAACAACAACAGCAACTTAGGCAACAACAACAACAACAGCAACTTAGGCAACAACAACAACAACAGCAACTTAGGCAACAACAACAACAGCAACTTAGGCAACAACAACAGTAACTTAGGCAACAACAACAACAGTAACTAAGGCAACAACAACAACAGTAACTAAGGCAACAACAACAACAGCAACTTAGGCAACAACAACAACAGTAACTAAGGCAACAACAACAACAGCAACTTAGGCAACAACAACAGCAACAGTAACTTAGGCAACAACAACAACAACAGTAACTAAGGCAACAACAACAACAACAACTTAGGCAACAACAACAACAACAACAACAACAGTAACTAAGGCAACAACAACAACAACAACTTAGGCAACAACAACAACAACAACAACAACAACAGTAACTAAGGCAACAACAACAGCAACAGTAACTTAGGCAACAACAACAACAACAACAACAACAGCAACTTAGGCAACAACAACAGTAACTTAGGCAACAACAACAACAGCAACTTAGGCAACAACAACAACAGCAACTTAGGCAACAACAACAACAGCAACTTAGGCAACAACAACAACAGTAACTAAGGCAACAACAACAACAACAGTAACTTAGGCAACAACAACAACAACAACTTAGGCAACAACAACAACAACAGCAACTTAGGCAACAACAACAACAGTAACTAAGGCAACAACAACAACAGTAACTTAGGCAACAACAACACAGTAACTAAGGCAACAACAACAACAGCAACTTAGGCAACAACAACAACAACAACTTAGGCAACAACAACAGTAACTAAGGAAACAACAACAACAACAGCAACTTAAGCACCAACAGTGATCATAATTAAATATTCTATGGGAACTTTTTTTTAAAACATAATTATAACTAACTCTCAGGGGCATCTATAATTTCAGAACGTGTCTTGTACTCTACCAAGCCCGATAGCTACAAACACCTGCCCTGTTGTAGAAATTTGATCAGCGTTTTCAAGACTACGACCTCGAACAAGTACACGACCCGGATTCTTGTAATCGTTGTTTAGATTTTTTGCCTGCTCCCTCTTTTTCTTTTTCTTTTTTTTTCTTCTTTTTTTTAAGCTCTATTGCAAATTTTAAAAGTCGTGTCTTTTGTGCTGGGGTGGTTTTGGAGAAACACAGCAATTTATCATGTAGTGATTATGTATTAGCCTTGTGTGTTTGTCTCCTAAGGTCAGATAAGAGCAATCAAGAACAAAACCGTTCAAGTCACCTCTCCACATGACGCTAGGGCCGAGTGGTGAAGACTGCTCGACTTCAATCCCATGGTTCTTTGTAGTCCTGGGTTCGAATCTCGACGACGGCGTCTGGTGATTCAAGGGTGGGGATGTTTGACGATCTCCCAGGTCAACTTTTCACGTGCAGACCTGCCAGTGCCTTCATTCCCTTCGTGTGTATACACATGCAGAAGATCATACATGCACTTTAAAAATGATATAATAAATGAATTGATAGATATTAAATGTGCACGTTATTCATGTTAGTGTTCGATGGGTTACGGAAACACGAACACATCCCAGCATACATCACTGAGGTCGGAATGCGGCTACCTTCATGGTAGGCAAAGACAGTCGCATACACCAAAACCTCAGCATGGGTTAGCTTCAGAGCTCTAGCCGAGGAGGAGAACAATAAACATCCCTCTTTAGTCCCGTCTGTGCGGGAGCGGACATAGCATGAGTGTTGTTGTGTTGTTTCGGTAATGTTTGTGGTAACAGCGGTGCTGTTTCTAGGAAAATGTGCAATTCGGGTGAAAAGATAGGCCTGGGGCGGTGTGGGCTGAATAGGAAACGGTATGTACATCCTTTCATAGTGCTGTAGACCTCTAGTGGAGTGGCTTTATTTGATAGTACACGATAATGAACTCTTTGGCTCTGTTTCTGTCTGTCTCTGTCTGTCTGTCTGTCGCTGTCTGTCTCTCGCTGCCTGTCAGTCTGTCTGTTTGTCTGTCTGTCTCTCTCATACACACACACACATACGCACACACACAGAGCCAACATTATGTACCTGCATGCACGCGCACACGCACGCACCCGCATACAACCCATATACGAGAGACAGACAGATGAGAGAGGGGGGGTGTGCTGAATACCTATGCATACCGTGGTTTTGGGGTTGGGTGTTTTTGTTGTTCTTAATCTGTGACACAAACAATGTGGACTGGTTTCTCAGAATGATGATACAAGTGATTTCCAGTTTGGATTTCTTTTTCTTCTTCTTCTTTTTTTCTTCTTCTTCTTCAATGTACACCACCATCCACCCCACACTCCCCTATGACTTGTCACTTCTCTCTCCTTCCTCCCCTCACCCCCGCCCCCCTCCCCCACCCTGAGTGTGTGTGTGTGTGTGTGTGTGTGTGTGTGTGTGTGTGTGTGTGTGTGTGTGTGTGTGTGTAGGATTAAGCTCCTCCACTCCTCCTAGCTATTACACTAGTCACAAATATAACTCCCTGCCATGCCCCCTTTCTTTTGCAGACACAACAAGAGGAAAGGAACCAGATAGCGACTTTATTCAGATGAAATTATGTCATTACGTCCTGGCGAAAATGTAGGTGATGATAATTAGGACAAAACTATTAATGTTATTATTGTTAGTAGCATCAGCAGAGGCAGTAGTAGTAGTAGTAGTAGTAGTAGTAGTAGTAGTAGTAGTAGTAGTAGTAGTAGTAGTAGTAGTAGTAGTAGTAGCAGCAGCAGCAGCAGTAGCAGCAGTAGCAGTAGCAGCAACAGTAGCAGCAATAGCAGTAGTAGTAGCAGTAGTGGTAGCAGCAGCAGCAGCAGCAAGAGAAGTAGTAGTAGTAGTAGTAGTAGTAGTAGTAGTACAGACATAAATAGTAACAACAATAACAATAACAACAATAACAATAACAATAACTTTAATTCAGTTTTTGCAGGCCATATGGCCCATAGGAACAACAGTTAATCATATACTTTCATGTAAGGTGAACATCCTTACTTCTGATATCTAAACATTTAGTAAGAAATAATCCAACTTTAAACATCAAACTAGGTTTAGTGTTCATACAAAGAAGCTGCACTTTCAGATTCGATGGAAATCTGTAATAATACAGAGGAATACTACATTTTCTTCGCAATACAGCATATTTTGGGCATACAAGTAAAAAGTGACAAACATCTTCAATTTGTTGGCCATCACACTGAGAGCAGAATGGATCAGTAATCGGTTTGCCATAACGTGAAATTCCATTTAAAGGTAATCTGTTTGACCTCAGTAAACATATAGCTCCACGGTATTCTAAAGATTCTACTTCACATACATAATTTGATCTACAAATAATCGGGTGATAATCTAAGTAGTCAGGGTATGCTGATAGAGAGTCATGGCATTTTTGTTGGTACACATCTTGTATTCGTATTTGGAATTCTTTCATGAAGGATGAAGAATTACCACAATTCTGCATTGTCCAAACATAACCAAATCCGTGGGTGCATAAAATCTTTCTAACATGTGTTACCCAATTTATTCTCCCTGCTTCATCCTGTCTACACAACATATTGTAGCATTGTCTGGGATATCTATGATCAGGCATATCCAAAATTTTTAGCCAATATTTGATTACTCTGGTAACAGAGACATAAATAGTAGTGGTTGTTGTTGTAGTATCAAGACAAAAGTATAGGTACTTATTTTTATTATTTTTTTTTTAAATTTTTATTATTATTATTTTGTTTTATTATCATTATCATAATCATCATTATATTTTCTATTATTTTAGTCTCGGTTGTCACTCGTCGGTTTGCCAGGGGCCTGTTAAGCGCTTCGATTTGTTTGTTTTACAAGATTCAGCGCTATATAAATTCCATATATTATTATTATTATTATTATTATTATTATTATTATTGTTTGTTGTTGTTGTTGTTGTTAAAATAAACAGCATCTCCACCTTCGGAAATTCTGTCCTGGGTATTCCTTCTTTTCTATCCCTCTCTTTGTTTCTGCCTTGTTCCTTTTCTTCCTGTCACCTCCTTCTCCTCCATTTCTGCCTTCTTCGCCTGCCTTTTTGCCCAAAAGGACTAAAAAGATAACAGTTCTCTCCTACGCCGAAGTCGGATGTGCGGGGCCTGACTTGTCAGTCGCTGCCAACGCTTTTTCGCTCACATGACAGACAACGATAGTTACTGTCTGAGCGTTCGACGAAGAAGAAGTTTCCGTTGGACTGGTCACACGCACCGTATAAAGGACGGCTGCACTCTTAAGGGCAATCTGTGTAGTTCAACTGCTTGCAGGACACGGTTTGGGGGTTCTTTGTCCTTCCGGCCTCTAGCATTCTGCAAAGACTTCAACGACTTTCTGAGACCAGCTCCTTGCATTGCATCCATACATTATTATTATTATTATTATTATTATTATTATTATTATTATTATTATTATTATTATTATTATCCAGAATGTTTCCTGAGAAACGCTTTAGTTTCTTGGGTCATTGTTATAGAGCTTATCTGAATCCCTTACTTATTCGGTGTGTGTGTGTGTGTGTGTGTGTAATGCAGCACGTGATGTGTTTCGTCTTTTCCATGTATTTAAATCCTATACTGTATGATAATAAGTGGTCTGTTTTCACAGCAATGTATTGTTACACCTCTGCATAATTCACTCCCTGTGCAAGTGAGCACTCTTGTATTCGAACGTTTTGCCCCAATAATCTTACATTGTCAATACATATGCAGGAGAGGAGATAGACAGACGGGACGGGATAGCTCAGTGGTCAGAGCACTCGCTTTCCCCAAGCTCAGGTTAAGCAGCATTAAGCGTGGTTACCAATAGGATGGGTGACCGTTTGTGCACCTTGGCTTCAGTCCAGTCCCCCAGTTTACCCAGCTGTAAATGGATACCTACCTCTTTAGGGTCAGGGAAGGTAAAGTAGGGAGGGAGAGGAGATGGGCACTGAACGCCCTCAATAAACAAGCCCCTCAACTCCACCTGGAGAAATTGAGGTCTCTGACGCCTCGCTCCTCAACGACCTCATAGGTTATGGGACACCTTTACCTTTATTTTTTTGCCATATGAAGGAGAGGGGAGGGAGGCAGGAAGTGGCAAAAAGTGCAGATGTTGCCTTTTTATTTACCATGCCACTAACTTTATCCTAGGTCATCTAGTCCAGGTTTCTACAGAAAAAAAGAAGAGAAAACCATGACGAAGGCAGGAACTGTGTTTTGAGCAGATAAACAACAACACCTGACACTTAGTCACGAACCCCCCACCACCATCACCATACGAAAAGAAAGGGAAAAAAATTAAAGCACGAAGCAAAATATGGAAGAGAGGCTGTTCTATCTTATCACTCTGCATAACACCTTTCACAGATCACAGTGAGTCTAGGCTGCCCTAGCCTTTGAGATGAGTCACAATAGTGTGACAAAGATGACAAAGAACTGAGAGAGACTAACGTCATGCCTTCAGTGTCTATACACTGGGTGAAAGCAGTCGGCAGGCTGGCAGGCAGGCAGGCAGGCGATGATTACGTGAAGGAAAAGACTGAGCACTGTGTAGAGTTCTTGTTCATTTAGTTATGACCTCCAGTTTGGGAGAATGTCAGGAACTAGGAGGTAGGAGATACCACCACTCTTTGTGAGTGATATGTTTGAAACATGAACATTGGGGCTCTGCAAGTGTTTGGGGTCTCGAAAATAGTCTTTGTGAGAAAACCCATGTGGACTTAAAGACCTCTCTCTGTCTTTAATTTTTTTCAATTGTTTAATTTTACGTTTAATTGAAACTATTAACTCAGATTATTAAGGATAGTCCCTTCTCAGGGCAAGGGCCGGATGAAAAAAAGTATGTCAATACTTATCTGTAACCCTTGAGAATAAAGATTATCAATCAATCAATCTCTCTCTTCTCTCTCTCTCCTCTCTCTCTCTCTCTCTCTCCTCTCTTTGCCTCTCTCTGTCTCGTCTGTCTGTTTGCTCCTCTGTCTCTCTCTGTCTCTGTGTGTCTGTCTGTCTCTCTCTCTCTGTGCTCTTCTGTCTCTGTCTGTCTGTTTGCCTGCCTCTGTCTCTCTCTGTCTCTGTGTGGTGTCTGTGTGTCTTTCTGTCTGTCTGTCTCTCTCTGTGCCTCTCTCTGTCTCTGTCTGTCTGTTTGCCTGCCTCTGTCTCTCTCTGTCTCTCTCTGTGTGTCTTTGTGTCTGTCTGTCTGTCTGTCTTCCTCTCTCTGTGCCTCTCTCTGTCTCTGTCTGTCTGTCTGTCTCTCCTCTGTCTCTCTGTTGTGTCTGTGTGTCTTTCTGTCTGTCTGTCCTCTGTGCTCTCTGTCTCTGTCTGTCTGTTCTGCTCTGTCTTCTGTCTCTCTGTGTCTTTCTTCTGTCTGTCGTCTGTCGTCTCTCTCTCTGTGCCTCTCTCTGTCTCTGTCTGTCTGTTTGCGTGCCTCTGTCTCTCTCTGTCTCTCTGTGTGTCTGTGTCTGTGTGTCTGTCTGTCTGTCTCTCTCTCTCTCTCTGTGCCTCTCTCTGTCTCTGTCTGTCTGTTTGCGTGCCTCTGTCTCTCTGTGTCTCTCTCTGTGTGTCTGTGTGTCTGTGTGTCTGTGTGTCTGTCTCTCTCTCTCTCCTCCTCTCTCTTCTCTCTTCTTTCTGCTCGTCTCGTGTCTCTCTCTGTTCTCTTTCCTCTCTCTCTCTCTTTCTCTCTCTCTCTCTCCTCTCTCTCTCTCTCTCTCTCTGCAAATCAGCAAATGTAATTGGACCTGCACTATTCACAGAGACGCCTGGTCTAAGCGGATCAAAGGGTAGAGAATGGAAAGGAGGGTGGGCTGGGGTGAGGGTAGGCAGAGATGCCTGTCAGCAGCCATGTGGACAGGAGAGGAGAAGGGGACACCACATCAAAGGGAAGTCACTGAGTACTCATGGGACTGATAGCCCCTTATAAGAGTTCGATATGTCAGACATTAACTGACCGCACGCTTCTTCTTTTTTCATTATTGTTGAGCTTGGCTAGTGGTGGTGGTGGTGGTGGTTTTTCTTTCTTTTTTTTTTTCTCTTTGTTGTTGAGGTGTGTGCGTGCGTGCGTGCGTGCGTGTGTGTGCGTGCGTGCGTGTGTGCGTGCGTGCGTGCGTGCGCGTGCATGCGTGCGTGTGTTTGTGTGTGTGTGTGCGTGTGTGGTGTGTGTGTGTGTGTGTGTGTGTGTGTGTGTGTGTGTGTGTGTGTGTGTGTGTGTGTGTGTGTGTGGAGAGAGAGAAAGAGAGAGGACTATTCGTTTTTTGTTAGTTTTATTTTAGTCTTCTTCTTATAAGTGGGTTAGTATTTTAGGGGGAGAATGTTTTGGTTCGTTTGGGGTATTTTTTTTGTTGTTTGTGTATCCGTTGTGTGTGGGGGGGGAGGGGGGGGGTGCTCCTCGGCTAGAGCCTCAAGGTTCACCAATGGTTTATTTATGCGATCGTTCCCCCCCCCCCCCCCCCCACATTGAGGTGACCGTATTCCGGTTTCGGGAATGGTTTCTAAACACGACCCCTGTCCGCATGCTTGTTTATTTTGTCATCCGTTCCTACCGGAACACAATGGCCTACCCTTCCGAAAGGCGGAACGGGTTTTGAACGTGTGCTTAAGATGTTCAACGCGCGTTTGCACACGGGGCCTCAGTTTCTAATCTCATCCGAAGGGCTTAAACATTCCATTTGATTTTTTGGTCACCCTGGGGGGAAAAGGGCAAGGCTGGACATCGAACACAGAACCTGACGGCTTACTTGTTAGTAGGCGAACGTCTTACCCGTCCTGCCAGCCTCCTGGGTTTATCTGTCTGTTATTGCTTCTTATCTGCCAGCTTGTTTGTTTGTTTGTTTGTTTGTTTGGATAATTTTCTTTGGTCGTCACTCCATGGCTTTCTCTACAAAAATCCATAGTTTCATTCATTTGGTTGTTGGGGGCATTCATGAACAGAGAAATATTCAGTAGGCCTATTCTGATTACAAGACAATCGTGTAGAATGGCAGAAAAAGTATCAGCATCAGTTTTGTTGTTGCCGTAGTAGTAGTAGTGTAGTAGTAGTGGTAGTGGTAGTGGTGTGGTGTTGTGTGTGTGGTGAGTGGTTGTGTATGTGTATGTGGTTAGAATAGTAGTAGTAGTAGTAGTATAGTAGTTAGTTAGTGGTAGTAGTGTAGGTGGTGGTGTTGTGGTGTGGTGTAGAGTAGTAGGTAGTAGTGTAGTAGTAGTAGATAGTAGTGTAGTAGTAGTAGTAGTAAGTAGTAGTTGGTAGTGTGTTGTAGTAGTAGTAGTGTTGTATGTAGTAGTAGTAGTTGTAGTAGTGTAGTAGTAGTAGTGGTAGTGTAGTAGTGTGTAGTAGTGGTAGTGGTAGTAGTATAGTAGTAGTAGTAGTAGTAGTTAGTAGTTGTAGTGTAGTAGTGTTGTTGTTGTTGTTGTAGTATGTAGTAGTAGTTAGTAGTAGTAGTAGTAGTAGTAGTATTTAGTAGTAGTAGTAGTAGTAGTAGTAGTAGTAGTGTGTGGTAGTAGTGTAGTAGCAGTAGTAGTAGTAGTAGTGGTAGTAGTAGTAGTAGTAGTAGTAGTGGTAGTGGTAGTGTAGTAGTAGTAGTCGTCGTCGTAGTAGTAGTAGTAGTAGTAGTAGTAGTAGTAGTAGTAGATAGTAGTAGTAGTAGTAGTAGTAGTATGTGTAGCTGCTGCTGCTGCTGCTGCTGCTGCTGCTGCTGCTGCTGCTGCTGCTGCTGCTGCTGCTGCTGCTGCTGCTGCTGCTGCTGCTGTAGGAGGTGTTGTTAATGTCACTTAACATTGGTTGAATAATATCAGTAGAGCTTTAGTGAACAGAAATACAAACTTTTAGCATATCATTAAAATATAGTGATATTATCATATTTATTCTTTGCTTTTTCCCTCCATTTGTTCATTTTTAGCCCTAGGCTGTCAATTAGCTGTGCATTTTCCAACAAGACTTACAGAAAGAAAGGAAAAAAGAAAGAAACAAACAAAGGCGTGTATGTACAAGGAAAAGGATGTGTGTATAAAAGCTGATTCTAATACATCGTGATCTGATCTCATTCCTTTATTTCGAGGACAATGGAATAAGCAATCATGCCTTTCTTTACATCTAGTCCCTTTGTATATGCGGTTTTGTCCATTTTGTCATCCGTTCCCACCGGCACACAGTGGCCAACTCTTCTGAAAAGCGGAACAGGTTTTAACGTGTACGCAAGACGTTCTGCGTGCGTTCGCACACACGACTTCCTCGGTTTGTAGTCTCCTCCGAAGGACTTTTGGGGGGATTAGAGTCGGTAGTGATGTTAAAGGAGGGAAAAAACCCTTGAACGAAATTTGAACCCGTGTCAGCAGATCGTGACTGCACTAGGCAACGCTCTGACCACCAGGCTACCGCC
The DNA here is from genome assembly GCA_028751875.1 of Rapana venosa. Classification (NCBI taxonomy): domain Eukaryota; kingdom Metazoa; phylum Mollusca; class Gastropoda; order Neogastropoda; family Muricidae; genus Rapana; species Rapana venosa. The sequence goes on from CM054141.1 coordinate 2,415,868, forward strand.
TCCCCTGCTGGCAGAGCTGGCAGAGACTCCAGCATCCACAGAGCCAGCAGCGATCTGCAGGCCTTAGATCAGCTTGTAACAAAACACTGACACAGGCTTAATGCTTCTTCCCTTACCTCTGCGTGTGTGTGTGTGTGGTGTGTGTTGTGTGTGTGTGTGTGTGTGTGTGTGTGTGTGTGTGTGTGTGTGTGTGTGTGTGTGTGGTGTGTGTGTGTGTGTGTGTGTGTGTGTGTGTGTGTGAGGGTGTGTGGGTGGTGTGGGTGTATGGTGTTGTGAGTGTGTGTGAGTGGGAGGAGGGTGGTGGGTGGTGTGTGTGTGTTGGTGTGTGTGATGTGTTGTGAGTGTGTGTGGGGGTGTGGTGGGGGTGTGTGATGTGTGTGTGTGTTGTGTGTGTGATGTGTGTGTTGTGTGTGTGTGTGTTGTTGTGGTGTGTGTGTGTGTTGTGTTGTGTGTGGTGTGTGTGTGTGTGGTATGTGGTGTGTGTGTGTGTGTGTGTGTGTGTGTGTGTTGTGTGTGTGTGTGTGTGTGTGTGTGTGTGTGTGTTGTGTTGTGGTGTGTGTGTGTGTGTGTGTGTGTGTGTGTGTGGTGTGTGTGTGTGAAGGCAAGGCGCCATCGGTTCTCACAGTGGGACCAACGTGGCTCTTTTCATGCTACATGTCAATCAGCTTATAATGCCTTTATCATTCACCACACACACACACACACACACACACACACACACACACACACACACACACACACACACACACACACACACACACACACACACACCACACACACACGCCTTCTTGGTCCATTCTCCTGCTTCTTCTAGAAATACTTAAATATAACAATTCTCTCCCACGTCGAAGTCGGATGCACTGGGCCTGACTTGTCAGGTGCTTAACAGCAGCGCAACGCATTTTTGCTCCTGTGGCAGACAACAATAGTTGCTGTCTGGGATAAGCGACTCTCTAGCCGCTCAGTTCCTTCGCCCCTTACACATCTGTATGTACAGAAAACGGCATCTCTCCAGTTCTTATTACAGTCGACTGCAACATTTCCTCCCCTTTCCTTCGGACCCCGAAAAGCGGTCCGAGTGCTAGTCTTTCAAATGAGGCGATAAGCCGAGGTATCGTTTGCAAATCAGATATCTAGTATTCGTTAAAGATCTTAGAGCAAGAAAAGAGCTTTATCAAAATATTGCTGCGAAGTACATTCTGTCAAATACTTAATTTGACACATCAATTTCCTGCCATTCTGGGTGCTAGTGGGTATTTTGCAATTCATTAACCAACCGCTTAAACTGCAGGGTTTTAAGGTGCATAGTTGATCATCTGTATCTGATGTGTGTATGCTGGTACATTTCTGCCCGACTACCTGCACAAACGGGAGAAAGAGAACGGGGTATCCTCGTGGTCAGAGCGTTGCGCATCGTGCTTGTCATTTACTGACCCAGATTCGAATCCCATTCAAGGGGATTTTTTCCCCCCAGCAAATAACATCATTGCCGATTCCACCTCCCCCCCCCCTCCCCAAAAAAGTCCTTCGGATGAGACTGTAAACCGAGATCCCGTGTGCGAACAGAAGCAGAACATATCGCGCATGTTAAAACCTACTTCGCTTTTTGTATGAGTAGGGCATTTTGTTCCGGTGGGAACGGACGACAAAACTTACAGAATGGTATACACACGGGGGGGGGGGGGGGGGGAATGAGCTACGAGCAGACAACGAGCTCACATCAATGCCATCGCAGATGAGGCAGAAGAGGCTGCTGGCAAGGGAGACCTCAAGACCCTGTATGCCACCACCAGACTTCTTAGCGGGCGTCGCAGCAACCCAAACAGACCTGTCAGAGACAAGGAAGGGAAGCTTCTCACCTCTATTGAAGACCAGCTAACAAGATGGAAAGAGCATTTTCAGGAGGTTTTGAATCGACCAGCCCCAGAGGAACGACCTCAGCTGGAGCCAGGGGACCCTCTCGACATCAACATTGGAGAGATCACCAAAACAGAGATCCGAAAGGCTATCAGCAGCTTGAAGAACGGCAAGGCTGCTGGCATTGACAACATTCCGGCAGAAGCCTTGAAGGAAGGGGGTAGTAGCATCGTTGACGAGTTACACCACTTGCTCAACCTGATCTGGACAACTGGGGAGGTGCCAGCAGAATGGAAGAAGGGCCTGCTCGTGAAGCTCCCCAAGCACAGCGACCTCTCCCAGTGTGGAAAGTGGCGAGGTATCACCCTGTTGTCCATCCCCAGCAAAGTCCTCACAGAAGTCATCCTGGACCGAATGAAAGATGCTCTCGACAAGACTCTTCGAGATGAACAGGCAGGCTTCAGAAAAGAACGTTCCTGTACCGACCAGATTGCGACCCTCAGAATCATCGTGGAACAGTCCATAGAATGGCAGTCACCTCTCTACGCCTGCTTCATCGATTTTGAGAAGGCTTTTGACAGCGTGGACAGACAAGCAATCTGGAACATCCTTCTCCACTATGGTGTGCCACCAGAGTTTGTCAGCATCATAAGCCAACTTTATGAAGGATTCTCCTGCCAGGTCATCCACGGTGGAAGACTCTCCGACAGCTTCGGGATCTCTTCCGGCGTCAGACAGGGCTGCTTGTTGTCTCCACTCCTCTTCCTTGTGGTGCTGGACTGGGTGACAAGGACGGCCTATGCAAGTTCCGGGAAAGGTATCCAATGGACCCTCATGACAAAGCTGGAAGATCTCGATTTTGCCGATGACCTGGCTCTGCTATCCCACCGCCTGCAGCACATCCAAAGCAAAGTCACTGCCCTAGATACCACAGCTAGACGTGTTGGCCTCAGGATCAGTCAAGAGAAGACCAAGCTACTGCGTACCAACAACCAGCAAGAGGCTCCTGTCACCATCTCTGGGAAAGCAGTAGAGGATGTCAGTGAATTTGTGTACCTGGGCAGTAAGATCAGCCAGACAGGAGGCACAGACGAAGACATCAAGGCAAGAATAAAGAAAGCACGCCAAGCATTTGCCATCTTGAAACCCGTATGGAGAACAAATGCGATCTCCACATCCACCAAGCTCAGGATCTTCAACTCCAACGTGAAGTCTGTGCTTCTCTACGGGTCAGAGACTTGGCGGGTCATCAACACCAGCTCCTCCAAGATCCAGACCTTCATCAACGGATGTCTCCGGCAGATCCTTCATCTCAGATGGTTCGACAGAGTGCCAAGTACCGACTGTGGATGAGGGCGAACCAACAGCCTATGGAAGTCCAAGTAAGGCGGCGAAAGTGGCGTTGGGTCGGCCACACCCTACGGAAGGAGCCTGGCAACATCACCAGACAAGCGCTCGAGTGGAACCCGCAGGGGAAAAGGAAGAGAGGGCGCCCCAAACAGACCTGGAGGAGAAGCCTGCATAGTGAGCTGAG
>CM054141.1:2421758-2444258 GCA_028751875.1 Rapana venosa
GTTTCTACTCTATTACCCTCATTGTAGAAAAGGCGGGGACTGGAGATTCATACAAAGTATAATACTGTTCAAGAACAATGGCTGACTCTCAGAAATGCAGCATAACCAGAACTGAGGTCTTTCCTGATTTCTAATGAATGTGTTTGGATATGTGTCATCTAGTAGTGAATGAGACATTGCAAGAATTGTAATGATAAAATTAGAAGCGTGATAAAAACGATTAGCGACTACAGAAATACTGTTAGCCCAACCACGACTTGATCATTATAGTAATAACGTGACAACTACTACTACGATGACGTTGATGCTAGTGGTGGCGCTGTTGCTGCTGCTGCTGCTGCTGCTGCTGCTGATGATGATGATGTGATGATGAGGAGGAGGAGGAGGAGGAGGTGGAGGAGGAGGAAGTCGACAATAGTAACAGTAACAATGATAATGTCCTTGGCTGTCAAGTATGATGATGATGATGGTGTGTCTTTTCCCTGTAAAAGAACGCTGTTAAAAGCCTGGCCACTATCAAACTGGTATTCAGAGTGAAAATAAAGGAAAAAAACCAGTATAGCGATTCCTCTAGTGTGGAAGCTACACCTCACAGATAAAACAACAACAACTAAAGGCCTTCGTTCTCAGGCTTTGGACCTCTGCGGGGAGGGCCAGTCTGCAAGGCCTGCTTCAACAAAGCCGTGACCTCAGGGAGTCAAACCTGTCCCCACCCAGGATTTGAAAAAAGGGACTTTCTGTGTGATCTTTTTTGATACTTTAGCACACAGAATGAGATGTTTGTGCGATAGCTTGCACGCCATGACATCGCCCGTGACGCTGAAATAGACACCTAACAAACAGAGTGTGTACACCGCCCAAAGCCTAAATGCACACTGCGGCAAAGCACACCTCTACCGGTATAGCTTCAATGCACCTATCCCCCCTCCCTCCGTTCTATCCTACCTTTGCGCTTATGTACACAGTAGAGACCATGGGGTCAGATGTGCCATGCTACTACAAGCAGCAGTATCGTGAAGGAGAAGGCTTTCTTCCCTGCAGTGTTCCAACGGGTGAAGATGGGGACGATGCTCAGAAAGAGGAGGGTTAGGTTTCCTTTCAGCACAGGCTTCAGCCAGATGTAAGGGGGTCTTTGCTCCTGTACTAGTGCTGCTTCATCCACCCTTTGGGCTGACTTGGTATAACCACATCTTGACAGACGCTAGAGCCAAGTGGTTAAGACTGTTCGACTTTCAATCCCTTGGGTTCATGAAATCGTGGGTTCGAATCTTGGCGACGATGTCTGGTGAGTTAAGGGTGGGGATTTTTATTACGATTTCCAAGGTCAGCTTCAAGTGCACACTTGCCAGCGCCTGAATTCCCTTCGTGAATACACACATGCAGAAGATCAACTATGCACATTTAAGATCCCGTAATTCATGTCGCATTCGGTGGGTTACAGAAACACGAACATACCCAGCAACACCCTCAAAGTCGAAATGCGGCTACCTTCATGGTGGGCAAAAAACGGTCGCTTACGCAAAATCTTACCAATGATGAAGCTGGGAGCTCTAGCCGAGAAACGAAAAAAAGACACATCTGAGGAAGGGGGTTGTGGAGTGAGGGGTTGGGGGGGGGGGAGGGGGGTAGTTGTGGGGTGGTGGTGGTTGGAAGCTCACCAGCGTTTTTGTGAAGAAAAAGGGTCTTTACCTGGCATTAGATTTCAACTGCTTCATGCATGAGGCAGTCGAGGTTCTTTATTGTCCGCTCGATCTTCAGCCAGTGTGCTGTGTCGGTGAGGCCATGGTGTGTGGACATCCTCAGATCCTCTCCACACTCCGCTACCAGGTCATCCTGAACCCTGCCCTCTTGCTCCCTCCTGCAGGTGCCCATTCCAAGATGTCTGCTGCAAGTCTTGACGTAGGAAACATTAGTAACTCAGGTTGGTTTTTTATGGCAATTACTAAATTAGTTGTTTTTTTAAAAGAATTTTTTGAAGTGACAAAAGCACCCTGAGATTCAGCAACACTGACGTTAGCAGGACAGTCATCACGTTGATCAGTTTCAGTCATAACTGTTGAGTTGTGGCTGTGTGTTTATCATCATCACTTCTCAGAGAAAGGCAAGGCAAGGCAAGTCAAGTCAGAGCAAGGCAAGGCGTGGCAAGACAAGCCAGAGCAAGGCAAGACAAGCCAGAGCAAAGTAAGACAAGCCAGAATAAGGCAAAGCAAAACAAGGCAAGGCAGAGCAAGGCAAGGTAAGGCGTGGCAAGACAAGCCAGAACAAAGTAAGACAAGCCAGAATAAGACAAGCCAGAATAAGGCAAGGCAAACCAGAGCAAGGCAGAGCAAGGCAAAGCAAGGCAAGCCAAAGCAAGGCAAGGCAAGCCAAAGCAAGGCAAGGCAGAGTAAGGCAAGTCAAGCCAGAGCAAGGCAAGGCAAGCCAGAGCAAGGCAAGCCAGAGCAAGGCAAGGCAAGCCAAAGCAAGGCAAGGCAAGCCAGCGCAAGGCAAGGCAAGCCAGAGCAAGGCAAGACAAGCCAGAGCAAGGCAAGTCAAGCCAGAGCAAGGCAAGCCAGCTCAAGGCAAGTCAAGCCAGAACAAGGCAAGTCAAGCCAGAGCAAGGCAAGCCAGCTCAAGGCAAGGCAAGCCAGAGCAAGGCAAGTCAAGCCAGGGCAAGGCAAGCAAGAGCAAGGCAAGTCAAGCCAGGGCAAGGCAAGCCAGAGCAAGGCAAGGCAAGCCAGAGCAAGTCTAGGCAAGCCAGAGCAAGGCAAGTCAAGACAAAGCAAGGCAAGGCAAGACAAAGCAAGGCAAGGCAAGGCAAGGCAGAGCAAGGCAAGTCAAGCCAGAGCAGGGTAAGGCAAGCCAGAGCAGGGTAAGGCAGAGCAAGTCAAGCCAGAGCAAGGCAAGGCAAGTCAAGCCAGAGCAAGGCAAGGCAAGTCAAGCCAGAGCAAGGCAAGGCAAGTCAAGCCAGAGCAAGGCTAGGCAAGCCAGAGCAAGGCAAGGCAAGCCAGAGCAAGGCAAGGCAAGCCAGAGCAAGGCAGAGCAAGTCAATCCAGAGCAAGGCAAGCCAGAGCAAGGCAAGGCAAGTCAAGCCAGAGCAAGGCAAGGCAAGCCAGAGCAAGGCAAGGCAAGCCAGAGCAAGGCAAGGCAGAGCAAGGTAAGTCAAGCCAGAGCAAGGTAAGCCAAGCCAGAGCAAGGTAAGTCAGAGCAAGTCAAGCCAGAGCAAGGTAAGTCAGAGCAAGTCAAGCCAGAGCAAGGCAAGGCAAGGCAAGGCAAGACCATATAAGACAGGACTATGTGAGGCGGTACACAGCAACCTGAAACAAGGCAAGGCAAATCAGGGTGAGGCAAGGTAAGGCAAAGTAAGACTAAAGAGAACATGACAAGGAACGTTTTCTTGTTTTCATTTCAGGTGAGGTGTTAAAGAATGGTGGATGGATGGCCATGAAGATGCACCACATTTCGTATAGCCACTCTGGGGTCTGGCCAATCAAACCAGCAAACAAACAACAGCAGCACCCAAACACCTGACACACACACCGCCTCTTTAGGAAAAGAACAGTTAAAAAGAAAAACAACACATCAAGCAAGATATGACTCACTCACCCAACTACCCTGGGTGGTTGTTGATTCTTTTAAATCCAGGTGAGGAGAGATTGGGGGGGGGGGGGGGGGTGTGGAGGGGGGTCTTCGTCTTCTGCCAAACATGGCTGTGTTTCCTTGCAGTGACAGCTGTGAACTTTGCACAGACTGAAGGCACTGAGGCCCCTCCTACCTGCCCTTCTCTCCCCTGTCCTCCTCAACACGTCTGCCTCGTGACAACCCTGCTTGTGACTTCATCGGGGTCAAGAGAGGTGACCTTCGCCTGAGCACTTTCTCCTTTTCTCTGTGCGGGTTTGCTGAGCTAACATCGTGCGACCTTTGCCTGCATGGAAGGTCTTGCAGAGACATGTCACTGTTTGTGCACAAAGGACGCCGTCTTCTCCGCAGTGTTCAAACCACCCTGACATTTCGGAGCCGGGGTGCACGCATCATCAGCATGTAAGGCTTTTCCTGCACCCGGGTTAAGGAACTCGAAACGGGAGTTATGTACCCGTGCTAGCTTTGTGTTCTTTTTTTTCTTTCATTTTTGGGGGGTGTGGGGGGGGGGGGTTGTTTCCTAAGAAAAATGTGCCAGGGAGTAAATTGTTTACTGTCAATGTTTTGTGTAACACTAGCGGCTTGAATTAAGGGAAAGAAGAGGAAGGGAAGGACGAGGAGGAGGGAGATGATGATGATGATGATGATGATCATCATCATCATCATCATCATCATCATCATCGTAGTGATGACGGTAACGATCAGTAGGATGGAAGGAAGCTGACAGGAGTGTTGGCAGATGGGGTGCAGCCCATATGGACAATTCAGCACGCTGTGACATCTTGGGCCCAGCGGTTAGAACGTGCAGTTCGTGGTCTGGCATAGCTGAGGGCAGGGTTCCAGTCTCCGCTGTTGTGTCCATTTCAGTAGACTCACCCCCACCCCCCCCCCACCCCCCAGCTAACTCAGGGCTTCGATTTGTTTCTTTACAAGATTCAGTGCTATATCAATTCCTTACAATAGTATTATTATTATTATTATTATTATTATGACCCAGTCCTTAAATTAACATGACCTGCATGATCTTTACACACACAAAACACGTCCTTAAACTGACCTGACCTGGATGATTTTTGAACACTCACATCCTTAAACTGACATATCTGTCATTATATGAAGGGACAGAGAAGTCTTTTTTTCATTTCTCTGTTTGTTGTTGTTGTTGTTGCCTGATCTGGAACTCTGTAAACCTGTCGTTGACAACCTACATGGGTATGTGTTTGATTTACGTGTTGACTGTGACTGATGTTGTCAATGGATTTCACCAATCAGTGTGATGGATTAGGGAGTAAATTATTGTTCAATCATCGTTTGAACATCGAGGCCTCAAGAATCCAGGAGCTAACCGATTGGTTGATTGACTGATTGATTAATTGACGCAGCGGCAGGAAGTGACACAGCAGGGTTCAATAGGTCACTGACTGAAGCTGTATATGGGGCGGGTCGGCCACCGCCACTAGTGGGTCAGACAGCTTGGTACCTCTGCCGTGGTGCTGTCCCCTAGCCCGGCCTCAAGGGGGGGGGGGGGGGGGTTGTGCCATTTTCTTTCTGTCTTCTGGAGGCCTTGGCGGCTGAAAGGGCCATCAAATCCTCATAAACATGGACCTGGGGGGGGGGGGGGGGCGCCTCTTTCTCTACTGCTGCCTTCTGTGCTTCACTGTAGGGGGGATGAAAGAGATGGCAAGCAGTGGGACAAAAGGTTGGCCATAGCTCAGGCACACACACACAGTGCACACACATACCACACTCACACACACACACACACACCACACACACACACAGAGCCATCACCCTCTGGGGTCAGAGGAAGGTTCAACCAGCGGCTACTTTTTCCCTACTACGTTTTTGCTTAAGTTGACAAACTGGAAGCCGTTTTGCTTCGTTCCGATAGTCAAATGCGTGTAGTTTGTGACATTCTGGATGTTTCTGGTTACTCTTCTTCTTCTTCTTCTTCTCTTCTTTCTCTTCTTCTTCATCTCATATCATCTTCTTCTTCTTTTCTATCTTCTTCTATCATTCATTCATCATCATTTTCTTCTTCTTCTTCTTCTTCTTCTTCTTCTTTTTCTAATGCTCAGACAGCCACATATGTTGCCTGTCATATGAGCGAAAATGCGTTGTGCTGCCCTTAAGCATCTGACAATTCAGGCCCAGCAGATTTTACTTCGGCGTGGACGAGAATTGTTATCTTTTAAGTCTTTCTGGAAAAAATGCAGGAGAATGGACCAAAAAGGCTGAAAATAGACAAAAAGGAGGTGACGGGAGGAACAGGAACAAGGCACAACAGAAAGAAACGGATAGAGAAAAGGGGATTCCCAGCACAAAATTTCCAGAAGGTGGGTATGCTATTTATTCTGAGAGGTCCCCAGCATCCCAATGGGGATAGTGCACTACTCTATATGTTACAAATACAAAACTCTATATAGACAATTTGAAGATGGAAATACAACAATGAACGATCATGTCATACACGGTCTGGAATTGTTCTGCCTAGACAGAAGTCAGAGATTGGTGGTGTAGTGTTGGCGCCCAGTTTCCAGGCGTGACTGAGTGTGTGTCTGGCTTCACTGCACAGAGGCCCATGGTGAAAAGCGTGGGCTGTGAGTGATGCAGGCTGGAAAGTGGCGTTGTGGTCTAGAGGATCCCATACTTGGCCTGCCTGAAGTGCTAGTCAATGGTTCAAGTGCTTCATTTGATACCTTCAAATCTAACCTCAAGAACACTTATTTCCTACCTGAGACTTTCCCCTCATATCTGTCCCCACTTTTCAACAGCATCCTTCATCTCCTTCAACACCGCCTAAGCGCGAATCTCTTAATTTTGTTATTTGAGAAAAGTTGCATGCGTGTAAATGATTTGAGTGCAAGGGCTTCGATTTGTTTGTTTTGCAAGATTCAGTGCTATATAAATTACATATATTATTAAGTTTGGCTGGTCAATGTTGTAATAAAGATTTTTTTTTAAGGAACAACTTTCATCTCCCAGGTCATCCAAGGTGCAGACCTGCCAATATCTTTTGTTTTTTTCCAGTATGTACGGTCTTAGAAGATGCGTTATGCAAATTAAAGATTCGTAACTCATGATGTCAGCATCCCTGGGGAACTGCCAGTCTGTACCAGAGGTCTTTCTTGTCAGTGCCGCACATCACACTGCGCCTGGTAGTGCGCTGCTGCAGGGATGACTGGCGGGTGTAGTGCAGACTACAGGAAGTATTCCACAAACACCACTCCATGGAAAACGAGAAACAAAACAACAAACAAAATAATGAATGAAGCTACACAGATGGGTCAGTTCAACAGCATGTACATTAGCATCATGTTTCTATTCAGCTGTTGGCAATACTAAGCAGTGTTGGTTTTTCCATTCTTGTTTCGAACAAAGCCAACTACAAGGTATATATATCAGGGCTACATTCCTTCACCTTCACTTATCCGTTCACCCTCACCTACCTCGTAGTCTTGTAGACCGTTGGGGCACCACTGAAGATTTTGCAACCAGCTTCCTTCCTTCTTCGCGGTTTTCAGCTTTTCGTATCAAGTCGTTCTCTGTCTGCCTCTTTGACTCCCTCCTTGTAATGTTCCCTGTAGAACAGTCTTGGCCAGTCCAAATGTTCGTGTGATATGCCTTAATTTCATTTCATTGAAGCAGAAGCTCTTCATATCGCCCAATGCTTCATTGAAGTGTATGGAGAAACAGAATCTGAGGTCACCATGAGACCAGAGCAACTGGGACCACCGAATCAGAGGCAATTTTTTTCATTGCATGATGTAATGCTGCTGCTGTGGAAGTGCATGTGCTTTGATACTACTTGACAGGGTTGTACCCTACGCTTACTATCTATATATCCCGGCATCAAACGAGCCCCAGAGATACAGACACCCGCAGTGTGGTCAGGCATTGAGCAACACTCTCAAACTCGCATCCGTAAAGTGGATGACGCTCACTGGTCCCACAGCACACTCACTCTGAGTAGAGCCGGCCAGAGTCCGAAAATTTCTATGACTCTTATGAGATTCGAACCGCGGCCTTCCAGTCCTAAGTCCAAGATGCTAACCACTGCGCCATGGCGGCTGGTAAGTTCTATATCTATCACTAGTTGGAATAGGATCGTTCCATCATTGCCAGTGACAACCAGTCAATCTTTGTCTAAAAGCAGCAACAATTTCCTGTAGATTTCCAACACCTTGGTTTAACCAGACATACCCAAAGCCATATTTGAATAAACAAATGCGTATTTTCGCACTATGGAGGAGTGCACAGTGACTCCCCCCCTCCCCCCAAAAGTCCTGTGCCTTGTAAAAACTAGTGTTGGCTGAACGACCTCCGGCTGTCTTCCTTACATAAGATGAGCAACGAGGGAGGAGGGGGAGGGGGTATCAATAAAATCCTGAGAGGTCAAAGGTGTCTGACATGAATTCCACCAATCAGAGTGGCGGGTTAGGGGTTGATGACCCAGTTTCAGATGGGTTCTTTTATCCTTTTTTTTATGCCAGGATGCGTCACTGCCTGTGAAAAAAAAATTCAACATTATGAGACGTCACGTTTAGGATCTAAACAGTCAAAGACTGGGGTACGGGATAGCCTGGTGGTTAGAGTGATGTATTCGTGATCTGCTGACCCGGATTCGATTCTTGTTCAAGAGGATTTTTCCTCTGGAGTTAACATCAGTGCCGACTCCACTCTCCCCAAAAGTCCTTCGGATGAGACTATAAACCGAGTCCTGTGTGCGAACGCACGCAGAACATCTTGCGCACACGTTAAAACCAGTTCCGTTTTTTGGAAGAGTAGGCCACTGTGTGTCAGTGGGAGCGGATAACAAAACTGCATCACACGGGGACTGGATGAACAAGCATATGAGTGCTTATTCATTATCTTCGAAATAAAGAATAAAATATAAAATAAAAAAAGACGGGATTGTTGTCCAGTAAATCTGAAGCAAAGAAGAAGACACAGAGAGGATAAAAAAAAAAGTTCAGGAGAGAGAGAGAGAAATGAAGAGAGATAGAGAGAGAGAGAGAAGAGAGAGAGAAGATGGGGTAGAGAGAAGAGAGAGAGAAGAGAGACAACAAAAATTAAGTGCAAAAATTCAGCTTCGAAAAGTTTGATTCAAACATGAATCCAGTGAGCTGTTATGACTTTGATAGATTAAAACGTCGGCTGTGTGTGTGTTTGTGTGTGTTGTGTTGTGTGTGGTGTGTGTGTGTGTGTGTGTGTGTCGTGTGGTGTGTGTGTGTGTGTGTGTGGGAGAGAGAGAGAGACATTAAGTTGTCTATTGCCTCAATGATTCATCTCAGCAGATTTTGGCAGTAAAATAAAAGTTGAAGAAAAACAAATGTACTAATGACCAACTACACAACACAGCTCTACTACTTTTTGTTGTTGTTGAAAAGTTTGACGAGAAAGATAAAGTTGCATTCTACAAGAAATATATGAAATGTATTATTGAAAACAGAGAAAAAGCTGCTTTCTACAACAAATAATATTGAACGTATTCTTGACAAGAAAGAACAAGTTGCTTTCTACAACAAATATATTACACACCTGTCCGCCAATCAGAAAACAGGAGCTGGATGAAGCACCGGGCTGGGGATGGGAGGGGGGGGGGGTGCAAGACTGGAACAGCACAGACACTCTTCTGTGTTGAGCTGACCTGGATATTACCACCTCCTAACCCCTCTTCCTCCCACCCCTCACCTACCACAACCTTCACCCGTAAGTCATTGATACAAACTGGGGTACCTGATGAGCCAATAAAAGTTGTTGGCTGGGCACGGGAGGGGGTAGAGAGGTGGCCTTGGAGCAGCCTACACACAAAAGCCAGCTGGGTGAGGGGCTGTTGTGTGGCCTGTGACTGACCGTGGGTGGGCAGGGTGAGGGAGGCTTCAGCTGCTGTCACGGCCATTGAGGAGGGTCAAAGAAGGCTGGAAGAGAAGGATCAAAGGAGTGACAGGCCTGCCTGGAAATGTGCCGTCCCTCTGTACCACACTCCACTCCACTCCACTACACTCCACTCCCTCCCCACTACACTCCACTACACTACACTACACAACACTACACAACAAACTAACACTACACTACACAACTACTACACTTACACTACACTACACTACACTACACTACCACTACACTACACTCACAATCACTACTACACTACACTACACTACACTAACCTACTACAACACTACACTACACTACACTAACACAACACTTACACTACTACACTACACAATCTACACTAACATACATTACACTACACAATCACATACATTACTACACTACTCACTAACACTACACTACACTACACACAACACTAATCACAACACATACACTACAACCATACAACTACACTACACTACACTACACTACATACACTACACTACAACACTACACTACACTACATACTACACTATCAACTACACTACATACACTACACTACACTACACATACACTACATACTTCACTACACTACACTACCACACACTACATACACACTACACTACACTAACCACTACACTACACTACACAACTACACTACACTCATCACTACACACACACTACACTACACTACACTACACACTACACTACACTACACATACACTACCTACACTAACACTACACAACTTAATACATACACTACACATACACTACACTCACTACACACACTACACTACACTCACACACTAACACTACCACTACTACTACACTACCTACACTACACTACACTACACTACACTACACACACTACACTACATACACTACACTACACACTACATACATACACTAACTCACACACCACTACACTAACACACACTACACTACACTACACTACACTACACTACACAACACATACACAACTACACTACCACTACACTACCAACTACATCACTACACTACACAACACTACACTACACTACACTACACTCACACCACCACACTACACACTTACTACACACTACACTACACTACACAACACTACACATACACTACACCACAACACTACACCACACTACACTACACTACACTCACACTACACTCCACTACCTACACTTACACTACACTACCACTACTACAACTTACTACACTCCTCACTACACCACTCATACATACACTACACTACACTACACTACTACTACACTACACACACACTACACTACACTACACTACATACACTACACACTACACTACATACACTACATACACTACACTACACTAACACAACATACACTAACAACACTACACAACACTACACTAACGCACAACACTACACTACAACCTCACTACATATACACTACCACATACACCATCACTAACAACCTCACTACACTACACACATTACCTCACTTACACTACACAACATTACACTACACTACACAACATACAACTACACTCACTACTACACAACCACACTCACTACATACACAACATAACATACACTACACTACACTAACTACCTACACAACACTACACTACACAACACTACACTACACTACACAACACTACACTACACAACACTACACTACACTACACAACACTACACTACTGTACACTACACTACACTACACTACACTACACTACACTACACTACACTACACTACACAACACTACACTACACTACACTACCCTACACAACACTACACTACACAACACTACTCTACACAACACTACACTACACTACACTACACAACACTACACAACACTACACTACACTACACAACACTACACTACACAACACTACACTACACAACACTACACTACACAACACTACACAACACTACACTACACTACACTACACAACACTACACTACACTACACTACACTACACTACACTACACTACCCTACACTACACTACACTACACTACACAACACTACACTACACCACTACACTACACAACACTACACTACACTACACTACACTACACTACACTACACTACACTACACTACACTACACTACACTACACTACACCACTACACTACACAACACTACACTCCACTACACGTGCCCTGCCTGGAAGAGGAGGACATCTGAGGACTGGGGTGACCCCATCATGGCCTGTCATAAACACAAGACCAAAGCAGGACTGGGGTGACCCCATCATGGCCTGTCATAAACACAAGACCAAAGCAGGACTGGGGTGACCCCATCATGGCCTGTCATAAACACAAGACCAAAGCAGGACTGGGGTGACCCCATCATGGCCTGTCATAAACACAAGACCAAAGCAGGACTGGGTACTTAAAGTCTGTCACTAACAGTATTCTAAGACAGGCTGGAGACTTAAGGTCTGTCATCAACATGAGACCAAATAAGGAGTTGTGAGATAATCAGGGTGGAAGAGACATGCCTGCATCAACAGCGGGTGGCGGGTGGAGGAATGAGGTAGAGGTATCGCGCTGCTTGTAGTTTCATTCTCTAAATGGAATAGCTCCACTGCGACTTTAATAAATTACACATGCTGGAAAGATCGCAAAATTACTTACCAGCTGAAAATGAAAATAATGAAATGCTTAGTATGGTCCTTCATGCTGTATTGCTATGAATTCTAGACACAAAGAGAAGAGGACGAAAAAATAATCAAAGAAGCTGAGATGTGGGGGTCTTTTTAGAAGGCTGCTAGAGTCAGTAAAAGAACACATAAAAGTTTTCGAGCTGGGAACAGCAAGAAAACTTCCTACTTTGATAAATGAATAGAAACTAAGATATGTCCGCAACGCGCTATGAAACTAAGATACGACCTTATAAGGACTGTCTTTCAGGGCAAGAGGTAGGGAAAATAAAAAAGGCAGACCACCAGCTTCTCTCATTGACAACATCGCTGAATCCTGTGGCATGAGAATCCATGAAGTCAGCAGGGCAGTACAGCGAAGACCGGAGCAAATGGAGAAAGAGGACCATGTCATTGTCATTGAGTGCAGTGGCTAACATCAGTATCAATGATGCTGACAAATGAGACAAGTGAGACCCATGGGGACCAAGGCAGATGGGCAGTCATGGCATGTCATCAACAGAACAGTAAGTACAGACAGGACAGGTCCATCTCCAGCTGACCAGCTGTTCACTTGATAGATCTTCTGTCATCTGCTGAAGCCAAGAGACACAACAGGAACCGACCATTCAGGCTGATGTCTGTCACGCTACACGCTACAGCAGACGCTGCAAAATGCCTAGCCTGGAGCGCACAGTCCATGGTGGCTGTTTCTGGCATGATAACCATTGGCCATGGTGACTGTTTCTGGCATGATAACCATTGGCCATGGTGACTGTTTCTGGCATGATAACCATTGGCCATGGTGACTTTCTGGCATGATAACCATTGGCCATGGTGGCTGTTTCTGGCATGATAACCATTGGCCATGGTGGCTGTTTCTGGCATGATAACCATTGGCCATGGTGGCTGTTTCTGGCATGATAACCATTGGCCATGGTGGCTGTTTCTGGCATGATAACCATTGGCCATGGTGGCTGTTTCTGGCATGATAACCATTGGCCATGGTGGCTGTTTCTGGCATGATAACCATTGGCCATGGTGACTGTTTCTGGCATGATAACCAATGGCCATGGTGGCTGTTTCTGGCATGATAACCATTGG
Organism: Rapana venosa; assembly: GCA_028751875.1. Lineage (NCBI taxonomy): Eukaryota > Metazoa > Mollusca > Gastropoda > Neogastropoda > Muricidae > Rapana > Rapana venosa. The sequence continues at coordinate 2,434,966 of CM054141.1, forward strand.
CCATGGTGGCTGTTTCTGGCATGATAACCATTGGCCATGGTGACTGTTTCTGGCCTGGTCCCACCAGCCATGGTGGCTCTTTCTGGCATGATAACCATTGGCCATGGTGGCTGTTTCCGGCCTAGTCCCCAATGGCCATGATGACTGTTTTCTGGCCACATTTGATAGTTCTGCCTTTGTGGGGTCTGTTTTTGTTACACTCCATTGTTTAGAGATTACAGTGTCGTCTGCACTATCCAACTGTTTCCAATTTTTGTAATTCCCTAGAAACTGTTTGTCATCAACTTAGAGAGAAGTAGTGGACGGAATAATTCGACTTTATGCGTATCATACTCGACTCAATGTCGAAGTCTAAAATAATCTCTTTTTTGCACTGTTTCATTGCGAGGTTTGCTTACCTACTTTCGAAAACAAACTTTGTATACCGTGTTATCATGGGTTTGTTTTGTTTTGTTGTTGTTGTTTTTTGTGTCATCATGTTTTGTTGTGTTTCAGTGTGACTTGTTTTTATATAAATCTGCGAGTGTTTGTTGCCATACCGGTGCTGACAAACATCACACAAGATCCCCAAAGGTCAACAGACAAAATCTTTTTTTCAAAATTGTACCCCCTCTCTGATTTATCCCCCAACAATTATAGAGAATCAAGTCAATGACACGAATCACAAACACACAGCACACAACAGGTATACAAATGCAGAGAAAATGTGGGGGTGGGTGGGGTGAGGGTGGAACAGGTAAAGAGAGGGACTCCTACCTTTAGTGTGCACCATTTAGCAATGTTCACGGGCAATACTCCCCCAAGGCGGGGACAAAAAGGCAGTGTGTGAGAAAGACTGTGGACGGTGCCAATACAAGGCTGCTTGCTTGCTGTCCAAGGCCGCGGGACAGGAGTGATGAGGGGCAGACAGAGCGAAGGAAGGCAGGAAGGAAGGAAGGAGGGAAGGAAGGAAGGCAAGAAGGAAGGAGGGAAGGAAGGAAGGCAAGAAGGAAGGAGGGAAGGAAAGAAGGCAGGAAGGAAGGAGGGAAGGAAGGAAGGCAGGAAGGAAGGAGGGAAGGAAAGAAGGCAGGAAGGAAGGAGGGAAGGAAGGAAGGCAGGAAGGAAGGCAGGAAGGAAGGAAGGCAGGAAGGAAAGGGGAAGGAAGGAAGGAGGGAAGGAAGGAAGGCAGGAAGGAAGGCAGGAAGGAAGGAAGGCAGGAAGGAAAGAGGGAAGGAAGGAAGGAGGGAAGGAAGGAAGGCAGGAAGGAAGGCAGGAAGGAAGGAAGGCAGGAAGGAAAGAGGGAAGGAAGGAAGGAGGGAAGGAAGGAAGGAGGGAAGGAAGGAAGGCAGGAAGGAAGGAGGGAAGGAAGGAAGGAGGGAAGGAAGGGAGGCAGGAAGGAAGGAAGGATCATTATTGAGGGCCGCCCCTCAGGTACTCACTCTACCTTTCATCAACGCCACGCACCACCGAACATCCTTTCTTCCAGACAGGCTAAGCCCCTCCCCCTCTCCTTCCCCCCCCCCCCCAACCCCCTTCAACATTGAGTGACCTTGCCCCCATTCCAACCACCACCACCACCACCACTACCCCTACCCTTCCTGGCTGGTTGTATAACCTGGGATTCCCGACAGTGCAGGGGTGGAGAGGTGACAGAACGCAGCTGCTGGGCATGAAGGCCCAGATGATGGATGCTCCACTGGCCCACCTGCAGCCATCCACAGCCCAGCTCCTCCTGCTGTTTGTTCCTGTTCCTTCCACTGTCCTCACCTTCACCCCAGTCTCCTCCGCAAAGATGGGTCATCCTTCCCGGTGTACAAGGGGGAAAAGCCTCTTAACTGCCATCCATTAAATCCCACCCTGATTATCTGATCTAATGGTATTGCAGAGTCTGCTCTGGTGAGTGATCTACAGTTGTGCAGGCTTGTGCAGTTCTTAAAACTACACGAAGCAGTAATCAGAGAAGGGGACGATAATGGAATACCGGGCAGTTTTCAGAATAACCACTCACTCACTCACTCACTCACTCAATCAATCAATCCTTCGGATGAGACTATAAACCGAGGCCCCGTGTTCCAACGCATGCAGAACATCTTGCGCACACGTTAAATCCTGTTCCGCTTTTCGGAAGAGTAGGCCATTGTGTGCCGGTGGAAACAGATAACAAAATTTACAAACTCGCATACACACGGGGACTGGATGTAAAAAAAAGCACATGAGTGCTTATTCCATTATCCTCGATATAAAAGAACAAACAAAACAAAAATCTCCTTTCAGTATTTCCAAGAAAGAATAAAGCGCTTTAGATGAATGACTGTAACTGTTGAACTCAATGATTGTTCACATCACTTCAGGTTGAAAGTGGAGACCTGTCCACTAAGTCTGCACCAAGGGCAGGAGGGAGCTCCCTGTTAACAGAACATCACCAACTAACAACAGTTGCTGTCTTGAGCATTGGAAACAGAAAACGAAGAAGAATACCTTTTCTATATGCAATATGAGCTATACCCCCACCCCCACCCCACCCACCAATATCCCATTCATAGGCAAAAGGGACAGATTCCCTTTTTATTCTTTGCAATAAGACAAAATCCTTCCTTTTGTACTCTCTCTCTCTCTCTCTCTCTCTCTCTCTCTCTCTCTCTCTCTCTCTCTCTCTCTCTCTCTCTCTCTCTCTCTCTCTCTCTCTTCTCTCTCAATAACTCCACTGCTCTTACGTATTTTGCTGAATGCTGTGCTGAGAGGAATGGCTGTCTTCTTTTAAAATTGGAGGCAGAGACATTTTAAACTCTCTCTCTCTCTCTCTCTCTCTCTCTCTCTCTCTCTCTCTCTCTCTCTCTCTCTCTCTCTCTCTCTCTCTCTACGTTCCCTTACTAAGAGGGGTGTAGTGCCTGGTCTTTCCCTTGCCAGAGGTCTACCAGCTGGCCTCAGCCGACACATCCCGACTTTAGAGCAGCTCATTCATTGGACAGGCTGCATGCTGGGCATATTTGTTTTCCCCTAACCCATAGAACGCTGACATAATTACAGGATCTTAAACGTACATATCTTATCTTCTACATGTGTATATACACACAAGGAAATTTAGGCACTGGCAGGTCTGCACTTGAAGTTGACCTGGGAGATCATAAAAATTCCCACCTTCCATTCACCAGACACCATCGACATTGGAACCCATGCCATCATGGACTCGTGGAATTGAAGTCGACGATCTTAACAACTGATCTAAAGTGTCTGTTGCGTCACAATTCTAACACTGTCAGCTTCAGCTAGGATTCAGCGCCCTTCAGCACTGGAAAACATTCCCTACATAAGAAAGGAAATGCCTCTCTTCAGTCAAAGAGATAAAAAGAGAGCTGAAAAAAACACCAAACAAATGGGGAAAAGTCAAGCAAGTGAATCGCCCTCCCCTTCCTACTTAGTTTTGCACAACAACGCTGCAAGTGGCATGTCCTGTGTTGTCTGAAGCATCTGGTGGTGTTGTCTTGGGGTAGAGCTTACATCTCCCCTTTTATAAATTAAAACACAGCTTCTTCCATCCCTCCTACCATTATGCTTGTGGGAAATGGTAGAAGAGGGGATGGGGACCGTGACAAACAGGGTGGTGAGAAAGAGAAGTGAATAGCAGATCTGAGGGCAGTGAGATTAAGATCAGCAGCAAGATCAGTGAATGTATGAACAGTTAATTCACATGACACAGAGCAATGGGGCAGGATAATTATGGCCACTTTACCTAGGGTTTAATTTCTCAGGTTTGTTTTTTCTAATTCCTTTTGCTGACACAGTGTCCACGACATCAGTGATTTGTCTTTGTGTTGTCGTCTCTTCTCTATGATATAAGGGAAAAGTCAAGCACAGCAAGGGAAGGATTGGCAAGGCATTTTCTTTCCCTGTTACTCCACTTCTTCCCCCTTGTGGGAGAGCAATGTAAGGGACGTGAAAACATTTCTGCACCACGCCCATACACCACATAGACCTAGGTTTGGGCATGCACAAAAATGTAGAAAAAACTATTATCAATATGATCACCTGGTTAATATGAAACATTCACTGATTTCAAAAGCAAAGTCTGTACAATAGTCATTCGTGTCTAAGCAGTAACTCTTAGTAAATGAGTGAAATTTTTTTACAGGTTTTTTCAATGGAAACTTCAAGATCTGCACACTTAATTTTCTTTGTCTTTTTAAAAAAAAATCACCCTTATTCTATCCACATTGGGAACCTGGGCTTGGTGATTCTGAATGTCCAGGTAAGGTATATAATTAAATGGCCATTCATTTTGCCATTGCCAGGTAATGTGTGTAGTTTAATTAACATCCCCCCCCCCCCCCCTGGGGATGACGGGGGAGGGGGGGAAGCTGTCAGTACAAATAGCATCCCTACATTCTGGAAATCCTGTGGAAGAAATTTCCTCTTTTCTATCAAAGTTTTTGTTTCTGCCTTCTTCTTGTCTTCCTGTCACCTCCATCTTGTCTATTTTTCTGCCTTCTTGGTCCATTATCCGTAGTTATTTCCCAGATAGATTAAAAGATAATGATTCTCCCAGGCCGAAGTCGGATGCACTGGGCCTGACTTGTCAGGCGCTTAACGGCAGCGTGACGCATTTTCGCTCAAATAACAGACAATAGTTTCTGCCTGAGCGTTTGATGAAGATGAAGAAGAAGAATTCAATGACCATGCAGAAACGAGAGGTTTGCTATTTCTGCATTTCCAGGTAGCATATATAACTGAATGGCCCTCTGAAAATAAGAGGCTGGTAGGTATGCAGATCATCGAGCTGCTACACAGTGATACCGGTATTCTTTCCTACTTCTTCAGTGGCGGCAGAATGAAGACATTTTGTGGCACTCGTTTCTGAGGACGCTAGGAAAGTGCAGAACAGAGACAAGAAGCGAAGACCTCAGTCCATGCATTCTTTATTCGTCTTCTCCGCGTGTATCTTCTTTGTCGAACGCTCCCTTCCAGCTTTTCTTGTGGGCTGTACATCTTGGTTTGTAGGGTTATCTCCGTGCAGCAACTATTATTGTCTGTCATATGAGCGAAAATGCGTGGCGCTGCCGTGAAGCGCTTGACAAGCCAAATCAAGCGCATCCGACTTCAGCATGAGAGAGAATTGTTATCTTTTAAGTGTTTCTGGAAGAAAGGCAGAAGAATGGACCAAGAAGTGCAGAAAATAGACAAAAAGGAGCTGACAGGAGGAAAAGGTAGAAACAAAGAGAGGGTTAGAAAAGAGGGAATCCCTAGCACAGAATTTCCAGAAGGTGGGGATGCTATTAATACTGACAGAAGCACGACTTCCCCACGGGGATCTCCGCTTGTATCAAACTGTATCATCAGCGTAGGCCAAAACAACCTTGAGCTGTCGGAAGGAAGGGCGGAGGGAGAGGTGGTGAGGGATGGGGAAGAGGAGGAGGAAGAGAAGAGAGCGTGAGCTACACGTGACCAAAGCCACATTTTTTCAAACTTTTTCTTTTCTCCAACTGCTGTGTGATGACGATCAGGGCTGTTGCGTCTTCAGGCCTCGTGTCGTGTCGTGTCGTGTCGTGTCGTGTCCTGCCCTCCCTCTTGGTAAACATAGCCACTGTGACCTTTCACCCTTGTCTCTTTTCCTCGCTTTTCTCTATGTGCTCCAACCTTTAGGGGATAGACGTCTGCTGAATGCTGAGCGGGTTGGGATGTGGACCAAACAAGTGTGTGTGTGTGTGTGTGTGTGTGTGTGTGTGTGTGTGTGTGTGTGTGTGTGTGTGTGTGTGTGTGTGTGTACGCGCGTGCTTCAACACAGGGAGTTCAAATACATCTACATGTATAGTGGGAGTGTACAATATGAAAAGCGAACAGTTGCCGATAATTAACATGCGCAGATATTCTAAAGACAGGTGTGTGGCGTCGGGGCCTCAGTCAGGTAAAGCAAGGCAAGGCAAGACAAGGCAATGTAAGGTAAGGCAAGGCAAGACAAGGCAATGAAAGGTAAGGCAAGGCAAGACAAGGCAATGAAAGGTAAGGCAAGGCAAGACAAGGCAATGTAAGGTAAGGCAAGGCAAGACAAGGCAATGAAAGGTAAGGCAAGGCAAGACAAGGCAATGTAAGGTAAGGCAAGGCAAGACAAGCAATGAAAGGTAAGGCAAGATAAGGCAGTATAAGGTAAGGCAAGACAATGTAAGGTAAGGCAAGACAAGACAGTATAAGGTAAGGCAAGACAAGGCAGTGTAAGGCAAGGCAAGACAAGGCAGTGTTAGGTAAGGCAAGACAAGACAATGTAAGGCAAGGCAAGACAAGGCAGTGTAAGGCAAGGCAAGACAAGGCAGTGTAAGGTAAGGCAAGACAAGACAATGTAAGGCAAGATAAGACAAGGCAATGTAAGGTAAGGCAAGACAAGGCAAAGCAGTATAAGAGAAGACAAGGCAAGGCAAGACAAGGCAAGGCAAAGCAATGCAGAACAAGAAAAGCAGGGCATGGCAAGGCAAGGCAGGTTAGGGCAGGTCAGGGCAAGGCAGGGCAAGGCAAGACAAAATTCTTTATTTCGAGAATAATAGATAAGCATTGGCTTGTGGGGGGGGGGGGGGTCATGTCCAATCCCTTACATGTGACCCAGAGCATTAGAGAATTGTAGGAAATGGCATCAACAAGTATTTTACATTTCTCACCATAATTTCTGTAGAAAACAACACCACACACACACACACACACACACACACACACACACCAAGAAACAAATAAACAGAAAGCACCCCTGCCATACACATCTGGTCCAACACTATCCCCAACCATGACCTGCTAGTCCCCTGCAGACTAAAGGTTAAACACCTTCAATTAACAGGGGGAAAGCAAAGCAGATGGACGGGGCATCTTTGATCCAACAAAAGAACCGACATCACCCACACTGCAACTCCGTGAACAAATAAAGAAATCCACAAGAAAGACAGCCCCCTGAACACCTGGGATTACACGTTCAAAGAACCGAACGCCATTAAATACACCTAGGGTATGCTACAGAGGATGGCCCACAACAAACAGTACAGAGTGAAGCACACCTGGTTACCCTACATCACAACAGACAGTACAGAGTGAAGCACACCTGGTTACCCTACATCACAACAGACAGTACAGAGTGAAGCACACCTGGTTACCCTACATCACAACAAACAGTACAGAGTGAAGCACACCTGGTTACCCTACATCATAACAGACAGTACAGAGTGAAGCACACCTGGTTACCCTACATCATAACAGACAGTACAGAGTGAAGCACACCTGGTTACCCTACATCACAACAAACAGTACAGAGTGAAGCACACCTGGTTACCCTACATCACAACAGACAGTACAGAGTGAAGCACACCTGGTTACCCTACATCACAACAGACAGTACAGAGTGAAGCACACCTGGTTACTCTACATCACAACAGACAGTACAGAGTGAAGCACACCTGGTTACCCTACATCACAACAAACAGTACAGAGTGAAGCACACCTGGTTACCCTACATCACAACAAACAGTACAGAGTGCAGCACACCTGGTTACCCTACATCACAACAGACAGTACAGAGTGAAGCACACCTGGTTACTCTACATCACAACAGACAGTACAGAATGAAGCACACCTGGTTACCCTACATCACAACAGACAGTACAGAGTGAAGCACACCTGGTTACTCTACATCACAACAAACAGTACAGAGTGAAGCACACCTGGTTACTCTACATCACAACAGACAGCAATAGTAATAATAATAATAATAATAATAATAATATAATAATAATAATAATAACAAATGGAACTTAAATAGCCCTATATCCTGCAAAGACAAATAAAAGCGCATGCATTCAATCTAATCTTACACAGTCATGCAACCAACGACGAACAATCAATAGTTTAAACAAACAGATATTACAAACATGGTATGCTGCAGACCAAATCTATGAAAAAAAATGTCACTAGTCAAATGTTTTCAAAAGCACACACACACACACTCACATAGGTCATATACTTTAGCAGGGTGATAGGACATGGGTTAGTGAAGGTGGGATGGTTCTGATATGAAACAGAAGGGGAAAATCTTAGGTTTGAAATAAATATATCTTGAGGCTGGATTTAAAAGTGTCATAACTAGGCTTCTGGCGAAGAGAGAGAGGGAGCTCATTCCAAGTCGATGGACCGAAATAGAGAAAGAGCAGTGGCCAAGGGTGAATTGGTTGAATCTAGGTATTCGTAGGCACAAGGTATCTGCAGCAGAGCGGAGGGAACGTGAAGGAGTGTACAGGTGAAGACATTCACAGAGGTCGGAGGGTGAAGTTTTGTGGAGACATTTGTAACAGAGGGTACTGATCTTATAATTTACTCTCTGTGGCACAGGCAGCCAGTGGAGAGATCGCAAGAGAGGGGTAATGTGCTCAGATTTTTTCTTTCTGAGAACTAGTCGAGCTGCGGAGTTTTGTATACGTTGAAGGGAGTGGATAGATGTTGCTGACAGACCAACCAAAAGAGAACTGCAATAGTCCAGATGTGAAAGAATGAGAGAAGTGACAAGTTTGGCTGTTGCATCCGTAGACAGGTACTTTCGTATTGCTCTGATACGCCGTAATTGATAGTAGCATGACTGACAGGCCTGGGTGATGAATTTCTGCATAGAGAGTGTGTTGTCCATAACAACATCTAGATACTTCACAGCAGCGGACAGAGGGACTGATGTATTGCTGAGTTCTATTGAAGCTGATTTAATGGAAGAGAGTTTGTGTTTGGTCCAACAAGAATGGCTTTGGTTTTATCTCCATTTAGCTGTAATTTGTTCTGTGTCATCCAGTTTTGAATACCTTCAAAGCAGTGGGCCATATTTGTCAGGAGAGAAGGCAGATTTTCATGAGTAACACTGCTTTGAATCTGAGAGTTATCTGCATAAAAATGATGGTTGATTTGATGACATTGTGTTATATATGACAGTGGGGCAGTGTAAAGAGTGAAAAGAACAGGGCATAGAACTGATCCCTGTGGGACTCTGCATTCCAGTTTGGCAGGTATTGATTGAAACTTGTTTACTGCAACTGTCTGGAATCGGTCAGTTAATTATGAATTAAACCAGGTGAGGGATGTACCAGTAACACCGAACGTTTTTTGAAGACGGGGGAGAAGAATTGAGTGGTCTATAGTGTCGAAGACTTCTGATAAGTCGAGTAGAGTGAGAAGGGAGATTTTCCCTGAGTCAGAAGTGAGTAGAAGTGTGTTTATAGTGTGTAATAGGGTGGTTTTAGTGCTGTCGTTGCGCGATAGGCAGACTGAAACACAGGAAGAAGATTGTTGGAGAAAAGGTGGTTGTTGAG
>CM054141.1:2449258-2549258 GCA_028751875.1 Rapana venosa
CAGACAACAATAGTTGCTGTCTGAGAGTTCAAGGACGAAGAAGAAGCTATGCTACAAGCTGCGGGTTGACAGGAGCGTCATCTGAAGGGCTGGTGCAGGGTGACGGTGATGATCGCTTCTTTTCCCCCCACAGTCAGAGGCGGTGGAATGGCCACGAAGACCAGTGATGAAGGACAGCTATTAGCCATGTCATTGCTGACTATAACTTGTTCTTGTGGCTACACTACTTTGTGGCCCAGGCCAAAAGCGGTGTCAGTTATTGATGTCAGCTAATAGCCAAGGCCTTGCACTAAAATGTTGTTATGTTGTCAAATTGTTGTGTTGAGATTGCCTTCAGCCATGACAAGCTCTTAGCATAGCAACCTGCACTCTCCTTTAAAGGAGAAAAATCATCTGAAGTCGGAATAATGGCTGCCTATTACGCGAGATAATTAAAAATAGTCGTACATGCAAATCCTCGTTCAGTGTGCAATTTCAATCTCCCAGTGACGCCAAGATGGGATGAGTGTGTCAGAGTGCACGTTCTGGGTGACGACCCCCAGGACAACGCGCAACAATAATTATACGCTACTCTTATTGTGATCATTACATATGGGCCCCTCTCTCTCTCTCTCTCTCTCTCTCTCTCTCTCTCTCTCTCTCTCTCTCTCTCTCTCTTTGTTTGTTCTTTGTGTCCTCTCTCTCAAAAAAAAAAAAGGAAAACAGGGGGATTTCCCCCATAAATTATAACCAATCAGAACATGACAAAATTGTTTAAAAAGCAAAAAGTCTGATAAAAGATTTTTTTTTAATTCTACGGGACAAGTGGTCCATGCATAAGAATCAGAGTGTAATGTTCTCTGTTTATGAGATAATGAAGTGATTGAATTGAATTGCATTGAAATTGAATTGTAATAGCTTTCTTGGAAAAAGCAATAACAAAAACAAAAACAAAATAAAACAATCTACAACTGTTTTTAATTCAAAAATGACAAAAAAAATCCATTCTAAAAAGAAGCTTTCTCGGAAACAGTGCAGTATGACTAGACTAGACTGCAGTCTCGGGTGAAGCCTGTCAGCGGACAGCACTGCCCGGTGAACAGGTGAGGCCAGTTCTGCTCTACACTTTGGCCACAGTCACAGCCATTTTTTCTTGCAGTTTTGTTGCATTTTCGCTTGCAGTGTGATACCACTGTCATTTCCTCTGTGCCCCGCTGTTAGGTGGGAGGGAGAACAGAAAGGAACAGCCACACGCACGCGCTCATACACGCACACACACACACACATGCGCGCACTTGCACGCACGCACACAAGCGCACACACAAGTACGCGTGCACAAACACACACTCACACACACACATGCACGCGCGCTTGCACGCTCGCACGCACATACACGCATGCACGTGCGCATACAACACACGTGCGCACGCATACACGCAAGCACATACACACACACACGTGTACGCGCGCTTGCACGTACTCACGCACGTACACACTCGGGCACGCACGCAAACACATACACAAACAACAACAAAAACTACAACAACAACAAACGAGTCAGAGACAAACAAAAATAAAGATATAGAGGAAGAGACAGATTCAGATGTATAGATACAGTGGTAATCATAATAATAATAAAGAAATATTATTAGTAGTAGTATTATTACTATCATTATTATCATCGCATTAAAAGATGTAGTCATAAAGAGGCAGTTAGCCCACAGATGAGGGGGGTGCTGATCAAATCACTGTATAGTACAGCTGTGCTGAACAAATACCAGCAAATCCACATAGAGGGAAAAAAAACAACCCTTCTGACATCATAATACCTCTTATTCTAAAGGATTTACATAAATATAAAGCTAAACTGCCAATCATATTAGGATTACTGCATCCTTGCAGCAGGGTTAAGACGCATTAGGCTGGCTTCTTTATTTTGATGGGACATACTTTTTGAGATAGAGAGAGAGAAAGAGAGAGAGAGAGAGAGAGAGAGAGAGAGAGAGTGTGTGTGTGTGTGTGTGTGTGTGTGTGTGTGTGTGTGTGTGTGTGTGTGTGTGTGTGTGTGTGTGTGTGTGCGCGCGCGCGCGTCTATGATATACGGTGAGTAATAAGGTTACACAACAACAGCCTTTTAGGCACTATAAACATACTAACATAAAATATTCATATCCTTTCAGAAAATGGAAGCATACAAATTCTCAAATATGAGGCAGGAATGATATGGTATCTAAGTTTCATTGATTCTATAATGTACCCAGCACCTTTGAAAACGTATTTCTCTGTCATGTTGTCTCATGATAACTGTCACTTCAATTCTGATGGGAAGTGGTAGTAATACAATGGTGACAACTTTTTTTTAGGAAGGCTAACTTACCTTACACAGATCAACATGATATAGCACATATCTTTGAAACATTGTTTGTCACGTGTTTCATTTGTTGGTTTGGGTGAGTCATGCTATTCAGAGGCAATTTATTACACCTCATACAACACAAAAAACGGCGGTGTTCACGTCAATCTGACCTAATAAATAAATATAGGTAGCGCTCACTATTTTTGTGTGATATGTGCAGTCATCAAAACGTGATGAAAGGGAATCGCACTATTCTTGGCCAAATGTGTACTTTAGTCCTTGTTTGACTTCAGACAGGAAGTAAGGCATGTTGCCAACGTCTTGTATTTCCCACCTATAGCCAAAACAGCGTGCACACGGCAATACTCTTACTTTAAAAAAAAAAATTAATTAAAAATAAAAAAGCAGCGCTCTTACTCTAGAAGCCCAATGACATCTGCCAGATCGGTCATGCATTTGCAACATTTTGTAGCATTGTTTACATGTTTTTTGTGCACTGCTATAAGACGAACAAAAGTTTACATCAGTATTTTACAACAGCAACAACTATATAAAAAAAATTATGGACATGAAATCCAACATTTTTCAAGAGCAACATTGTTTTAAACACCCTACCGACTTCCAAAATCATCTTTGTGTGTTATCGTGCGTGCGTACAGGCGCGCTCGAGCTCGAGTGTGTGTGTGTGTTTATTTGAAGAGCAGAGCAAGGCATGCTGGCCAAAGGCCGATCAGGCCCAATACACCACGACATAAACCCTTGCACACGTACACAGCTGCACGCCAACGCCTTGATTCCTGTCAGTCTGTTCATGGCAGACTGTCATCTGTCATCTGTCAGGACTGACAGGTCTTCATGATCCATGATACCACAGATCTGACACAGTCCAGGAACTCATCCACTTTAAAAAAACAAAACCTGAGTCTTTCTTTTTGTTGCTGGGAAAAGAAAGTCCTTTCTGCGTACGTATCCTGCGTAGTTTTCCTTTACACCGCTGTGTGTGTGTGTGTGTGTGTGTGTGTGTGTGTGTGTGTGTGTGTGTGTGTGTGTGTGTGTGTGTGTTTAGTGTTGTTGTTGTTGTTGTTGTCTTCGATTTTACGTCTGTTCGTTCTCAGGGATATGATATGGGGGAAAAAAGAAAAGAAAAAGTGTGTGAGTTGATGTAGTGGGGGAGATCCTACTGAAAATTGGGGGGTAGTCTAAACATGAAAAAGAAACTGAGCAAAGGAAAAGGAACAAACAACAAGTCATTAACGTTAATGAAACTATAATAAATGTTCTACATGACTGTGCCAGAGACCTTTTGCTATATCAAAATGCCAAATTCAAATGATTAAATACGCTGCTAAGGGATGACCTGTGTGTCAGTGTCTGTGTGTACCCTTGTTTTTTATGTGCATGTGTAGTGAGCATGTGCATTCGTGCATGAATGTTGTGTTGAAAACAAACTTATAAAACTGGGTTCATCCGTCCACAAAGCTACAAAATATTCAAATTTAGTATTTCGACTGTCATCTTTTTATGGTCCACAGAGAGAGAGAGAGAGAGAGAGAGAGAGAGAACTCGAACTCGAACTCGAACTCGAACGATTTATTCACAAAAAGGCCATTGGCCCATACATGAAGGGGGTTGCCGAACTGCTTAGTATTTTAGTTTTAAACAACACACACACACACACACACAACACACACAACACGCACACACACCACACCAACACACAACACACAGACCAACATGTTATGTATAACACAAAGTCAGCTACAAAAATATCACTTAGGATTAACATTATCTCTCTTATTCTGAAGGCTTTACACAAATATAAAGTGAGGCTGCGCACAACCTCAGGATGACTTGATGCAGGAGTAAACGAGTCTAAATAAATTAGGCTGTCTACTATATTTAACAGGGATGTAGTTCTGCCTTAACATCCTCAAATACTGGACAGCACAAGACAAAGTGTATTCATTCATCCGGAGCTTGCTTACATAATGGGCATAACAGCTGAGGTCGTCAATATCAGTGAGAGAGAGAGAGAGAGAGAGAGAGAGAGGAGAGAGAGAGAGAGAGAGATAGAGAGAGATGGGGTTGGCTTAATCTCAAGTCCTTTCAATACTCTAAGACAGGTGGCGTGGAACGAACGACAGGGAAAGAAGCCACTGAGTAAAGAAGCCTGTCGCCACATGTCTGCTCCATCAGCACCCTTCCACCCGCTCCATCATCGCTATTGCCCGGGGAATTAATTTACCTCCAGGGGAAAGAAACCGAGACTGCACACGGCCAGGCAGGACAGAAAGCTATTCCTCTGCACGCGAAACAACCAGTCCTGTTGGTGTCCGTCATAATTTATCTCCCCCCCCCCCCCCCCCCCCCCCCCCCCCATGTAACTACAACCACCACCACTTTCTGCCCACTCCGCTAGACAAAATTTTAATTGTCATTTTTGTCAACAACCTTTCTTTGCTTGACTCTCGTGCACGATTTATAAATCATGGAGACTTTCCGCATTTTACAGTGTGGTTTATAAATAGGGTTTGTTCTTTGAGGCCATAAATTATTTTTGTTTCATTTTGAGCGCAGCTTAACTGGAAATAATCTCTCTGAATAGGCTAACTATTGGAGATTTCACAGAGACACACACGGGCGCTCGCGCGCGTGCGCGCACGCGCGCTCGCACACACACACACACACACACAATTTTGAAGAGAGTTTAATGGACTCTGAGCGGAGTGGTCAAGACTGTTCAACTTCAACCCTATGGGTCCATGAAGTCCTAGGTTCAAGTCATGGCAGCGGCGTCTGGTGAATTAAAGGGTTTTGTTGTTGTTGTTGTTTATTCACAATCTGCAGGTCAACTTTCCAGTGCAGACCTGCCAGTGCCTCAGCTCCCTTCGTAGCCTACATATACACATGCAGAAGATGGGACATGCATGTCCAAGATCCCATAATTCATATCGGCGTTCGCTGGGTTTGGAAACCAGCATGCGTTCTGAACACACGAAAAAAACCACCACCGACCTGCTCTGAAGCGGGCAGACCTCCTGCACAGCTACGAAGCACAGGATAAGACCAGGCACTGCGCCCGCCTCCCACCAGCTGATGGAACGCAGAGAGAGAGAGAGAGAGAGGAGAGAGAGAGAGAGAGAGAGAGAGAGAGAGAGAGAGAGAGAGAGAGAGAGAGAGAGAGGAGACAGACAGACAGACAGACAGACAGACAGAGAGAAAGAGAGAGGAGAAGAAGAAGAAGAAGAAGAAAAAACAACAACAAACAACAATAACAACAATAACAACAACAACAACAACAAGAGCGTTTCTTCAATGATGATTCCGACTGCAAACCTCTTCCTGGCAACTGTGTATAAACTGAAAACGGATGCTGGTAGCGTTTGGTTCCTTTTGTTTAAAAAGAAGTTTCTTCCTTTTTCGAAAATGCATTTCGCTGCCGTTAAGCGCCTGACAAATCAGGCCCAGCGCATCCGACTTCGGCAAGGGAGAGAATTGGTTATTTTAAGTCTTTCTGGGGGGAAAAGGCAGGAGAATAAATCAAGAAGGTAGAAAATAGACAAGAAAGAGATGACCGGAAGAAAAGGAACAAGGCAGAAACAAGGAAAGGGATAGAAAAGAGGGAATTCCTGGCACAGTATTTCCAGAAGATGGGAATGCCATGTATACTGACAGAGCCCCGGCATCCTTACGGGACTGCCGTTTTAATTCATCCTCTATGGTAATACCTGAAACAAGGTGTTTACGCACTGGTTCGATTAGAATCATCTTGATAAAAGGATGACGGAAGGAGAGCAAGTTGATATTTTGGGTGGATTATTGTTTCTGCACGGTGTATTATGGTTTACGTTACACTACTCCGATGATATCATCATTTCATCGAGACTTTCCTGGAGACGAGTTTCGATTGTTCGTATGGTATTTTCGGTAAATTGTTTTTATCGCGAAAAAATCATTTGTAATGTTTATGCTACAGAGAGACCTTTTTTAAAAAAGTATAATGGAATAAGCACTCATTGCTTTTTTTACATCTAGTCCCCGTGTGTATGTAGTTTTGTCAATTTTGTCGTATGTTCCCACCGGCACAGAATAGCCTACTCTTCCGAAAAGCGGAACGGGTTTTTAACGTGTGCGCAAGATGTTCTACATGCGTTTGCACATGGGATCTCGGTTTAGTCTCATCCGAAGGACTTTTCGGGAGAGTGGAGTTGGCACTGATGAATTCGAACCCTAGTCAGCAGATCACGGGCGCATCACTCTAAGCACCAGGCTATCCCGTCCCAGCCAGAGGCCGACATCACCTCAACAACGCCATCCGGCCCTCCAACAGCAGCCTGCACACTGCCTGTCAACAGCTGAACGTGACATTTATTAACCATGACTCAACCTTCACCACTCCTTCAGGTGCTCCTCGGCTTGCTCTTTACCAGGACTTAACCCACCCCAGTGCCAGAGGCACGGCAAGACTGTCTGCCAATATCCAGACGTTGTGGAGGACACAACAAGACTGTCTGCCAATATCCAGACTTTGTGGAGGACACAACAAGACTGTCTGCCAATATCCAGACTTGTGGAGGACACAACAAGACTGTCTGCCAATATCCAGACTTTGTGGAGGACACAACAAGACTGTCTGCCAATATCCAGACTTTGTGGAGGACACAACAAGACTGTCTGCCAATATCCAGACTTTGTGGAGGACACAACAAGACTGTCTGCCAATATCCAGACTTTGTGGAGGACACAACAAGACTGTCTGCCAATATCCAGACTTTGTGGAGGACACAACAAGACTGTCTGCCAATATCCAGACTTTGTGGAGGACACAACAAGACTGGCCTGGGCACAACACCCAAGGCGGCATGCCTCGTCCTTGACGTCAGCCAGAGTGGGGGAGCCGGGAGGCGACACTGCACCTCGTGGTCAGAGCTTCCCCACGCCGGTCCATCCGGACAGTGCCAGAGGAGCTGTGCCTCCTCACTTCAGCGGTGCTGGTGGGTATGGACGGCCTGACCGAGGCATTCCGCGGGGTGCTGCTGCTGCCCCTGCCCCTGACTGCCCTCCCAGGTCATCTCTCTTCCACTACCCCGCCTTAAATCCTCGTCCCAGACCTATGAACTCGCACACTTCAAATATCCCTCTCTACACAACAATGCCCCCCCCGAACCCATAATGTTAACGCTACAGAAGTAAACTTTCCCCCACCAGACCATTTCAGTCAAGAACTGACAGCAGTAACTGGTAATGATGCTTCAAATCCACAATCTTTTTCAGTAGGCCACAGAGTTTCTGTTGACCTATTAAATATGGCATCCAGACTGATTTTACAACAAGGATCCTCAGCTCCTAATTATTCAATGTAGAACTGACTTCCCCTCCTCTCTCTCTCTCTCTCTCTCTCTCTCTCTCTTCTCTATATATATATATATATATATATATATATATATATATATATATATATATATATATATATATATATATATATACTTGTATCCATAATCCTTTGTATCTGATTGTATCTGTGGATCGGTGGTCTAGAGGTAACGCGCCTGTCTAGAAAGCGAAAAGTCCGGGTCTGAAGTGTGCGGCGGTTCGTACCCCGTTTGGACCGGAAACTTTTCCCCCATCCATTAGACCATGAGTGGTGGTCTGGGCGCTAGTCTTTCCGATGAGACGATAAACCGAGATCCCGTGTGTTACACGTAATTATTTAGCGCACGTAAAAGAACCCACGGCAACAAGAGAGTTGTCCCTGGCAAAATTCTTAGAAAAAAGCCACTCTGATAGGGAAACAAATACAGTTGCAGACATGAAAAAGAAAAAAAAAATGGGTGGCGCTGCGCTTGTGGCGACGCGCTCTCCCGCTCTCCCCGGGGAGAGCAGCCCGAATTTCACGCAGAGAAATCTGCCGTGACTTAAAGTGGTATGAAATGAAATCTGAGCGCTTTGATTTGTTGCTTTACAAGATTCAGTGCTATATAAATTCCATACATTATTATTTATTATTATTCCTGTAAAAGTATATTAGTGCTCTTTTATTTTATGTGTGCGTCCGTGTACCTGGTGTGTGTGTGTGTGTGTGTGTGTGTGTGTGTGTGTGTGTGTGTGTGTGGGGTGTGAGTGTGCGTGCGTACGTGTGTGTGTGAGTGTGCGTGCGTACGTGTGTGTATACGTGTGTGTGTTTATGTGTGTGCGTGCGTACGTGTGTATGTGAGTGTGCGTGCGTACTGTGTGTGTGTGAGTGTGCAACGTGTATGTGTGTGTGTGTGTACGTGTGTTGTGTGTGTGTGTGTGTGTGTGTGTGTGTGTGTGTGTGTGTGTGTGTGTGTGGTGTGGTGTCGTGTGTGTGTGTGTGTGTTGTATGTGTGTCGTCGTGTATGATATGTGTCTGATGGTATATGCGTATGTTAGCCTATTAGTGTGTGTGTGTGTGTGAGCGCGAGCGCGCGCGTGTGTGTGTATGTGCGTGTGTGTGCAAGTGTGTGTGTGTGAAGAGGGGAGGGGGGGGGGGGGGGGGGGTAAAAGAGGGGAAATGTGAATAGGCTAACATGACTGCCTGCTTTAATGCCTGGATGTTTATGAGTCTGAATGTGAGTTTGTTTTTGTAAACATAATCCTTGGCAATTGAATAGAGTGTGCATGGGCGTGTATTAGAAAAATAACTAATAACTGAAAGAATTTTTTGTTTGTTTGGGGTTTGTTTGTTGTTGTTGTTTTTTTGGGGGGACAGATTGGATTATTGGCCTTGGCGATCTGAACCTGTGACTGACAAGGGAGGTAAATTGTGAATTTGCTTTTTGTGTCAGTTTTGCGGAATTTTTTTTTTTTAAGGGTTGTATTTGTCTTTTTCCCCCTTTATTATCTTTTTGCAAGAGTGTAAATAGCCATTTTTGACCTGTTTGTGTTTTGTATTTTTGAACTGTTTGAATTGTCGTCTTTAAGAGGGTTTTTTCAATTGTTATTGTTATACTACTTGCATTTATTTGTCGATTTGACACATTTTCTGTGTGAACACTACTTGCTTACTTGAATTTCTTCGTCGAGTTGAAACTTTACTTGCTTATTTGAATTGAGACACTGCTTACTTATAGTGTATTCAACATTCTTTATTTTCCATCACTGTGTTTAATGTTATAATTATTAGGATGTCAGAAAATAAGCCTTGGATAAAAGAAAATGGACTTAGAGTAGGGCATTTAAACATTAATCACATGATCAACAAATTAACAGAAATATCATCAATCTTGACAAATTCGGGGCAGTCTTTTCATATATTCTGATTCTCAGAATCTCGATTATCTTCAAACATTTCCAATAACGATATATTGTTCCCTGGCTACAATATTGTACGTAAAGATCCAATGCAAGATAGAGAAACAGGTTTACTACTGTACATCCATCAGTCACTGCGATTCAAAAGAATAGATAGTTTAGAACAACATAATGTAGAAGCACTCTGGATCGAAATTCAAATAAAATATGATAAACCAATACTCTTATGTTTTCTTTACAGGAATCCAGCTGAGAGAGTCGACTGGATTGATCATTTTATTTCAATGATGGACGAGGCTTACAATCAGTCAAGAGAAATTATAGTGTTAGGAGACTTCAATATAGATTTATTAAAAGATAACTATAACTGGAACCTCACTTATAAATTCTATCATCATCATCATCATCAATGCCTTTGTGCCTTATTGGCACGTAGGGCAGCAACAAATGTTCTCCACCCCTGTCTGTCCTGGGCCAGCTTCCGAATGGTTCCCCAGGTATGTTGGAATCTTTCGATGACTCTGGAAGCCCGTCACACCCAGTAGTGTTGATTTCTTGTGTTGCCGTTTCCGTAACAACCGTGTTGTTTTTTTTACAGAACAGGGTTGTTAGCCCTGTGTCTAACCCCCTACCTGGGGGAAGGGTTCCACCTTAGTCGCCTTTTACGACATGCCTGGTTGGAGGGCAGGGATCCTATTCTTGCGATGCTCGCTTTGCAAGCATACCCCGGGAGTCCCACGGGGGATAAATCCTATGGTCTAACCCAATTAATACAATCACCCACACGTATAACCAATGTCTCCACCACACTAATTGATCATTTATATGTTACTGATCCTAAAAATATTATAGAAACAGCTGTTCATGAGTGTGGTTGCAGTAATCATTTTCCTACTTGCTTTACATGGTCAAAAAAGGGTGCAAAAATTCCGGAACTCAGTCACAAAACAATTATTTTTCGATTTTTTTCCCAAATTTGACAGCGAAAATTTCATTTCCGATCTTCTTCTTTCTCCTCTCAATAGCGTCTATCAATATACAGATCCTGATCAGGCCTTAGAAGTTTGGTATAGTATTTTCCTTAACATATACAACAAACATGCTCCTTTACAGACCAAAAGAGTTAGATATCGAACAAAACCTTCATGGCAAACCGATGAAATCCAAAATGCTATATATCATAGAGACTATTGGTTGAAACATGATTGCCGTGAAAACTATAAAAAGCAAAGGAATAAAGTAACTTCTCTGATACAGCTGAGAAAAAGAAATATTTTCTCCATCTGTAAATGAAAAGAAAAATAGCAGATCTATTTGGAAAGCTATAAATCAGTTAACAAATAAAAACGCAAAGTTGTCAAGAAAAATACCTAAAGACATATCAGCAGACAAATTAAACTACCATTTTTCCACTGTGGCTAAACAAATAATACAAACTGATGATTCTAATAACAATGACTTAGATTAATTACAAAAATACTGCCTTGAAAAAAAACATTCATTCTTTTGTTGACGTGCATCCTTTAAGTGTTCAAGAAATTTCCATTGCGTTAAAACGATTAAAACAGATTGGCAGTCGTGGCATTGATGGAATTGATGGTAAAATTCTGAAACTATCTTCTCAAGTTATAGCAGAAACTCTCACATATATTTACAATCTTTGTCTGGATAAACAATACTTCCCTAAGGCCTTAAAACAAGCAAAAATTATTCCCTTGTTTAAATCAGGAAATGCTGCTGATCCATCTAACTTCAGACCTATTTCTATATTATCAGTTCTTTCAAAACCCTTGGAACAACATATTTATAAGTATATTCTTTCCCATCTAAAGAAGTATAACCTTATACCCAGATCAGTCGGGGTTCAGAGAACATCACTCATGTCATACAGCTTTAACAAAACTGATAGATCGATGGTTATCAAGCATAAATAAAAAGCAGTTTACAGGAGTATTAGTTGTTAATTTCGCTAAAGCGTTTGATGTTACAAATCATAAACTTCTTAAAAAGCTATCAGCTTACAAACTATCTCTCAACACACTAAATTTAATCTAATCTTTTCTTTCTGATAGACAGCAGAGAGTGTCTTTGAACGCATCTATCTCCAGTTTTCGTCCAAACGTTTATGGTATACCTCAAGGCTCTGTTTTAGGTCCTTTGCTGTTCTCAATGTATATCAACGACCTTCCTTTATTTATTGGAACTCAGTGTAAAATGTTTGTAGATGACACCACCTTAGAAATAGCTAAATCAAACGCTCATGAAGTCTATAATACCATGCAAAAAAGTATTAATCACCTTGTTAAATGAACACATTTAAACCATATGGCTCTTAACCCACATAAAACTAAATTTATGTTAGTAACAAACAGACAAAAGCGTCAGAATCTTACTCAGACATTACCAGATCTTTATATTTCTAATGTAAAAGTTGACCAAGTAGTAAATCACAAAGTTTTAGGTGTAACGATAGACAATAACATATCATGGTCAAAACATTTTGAAAGACTTACTGCAGATATTGCATCAAAATTGTATCAGTTTAGAAAAATAAAAAACTGTTTAGATCTTCATACAAGAAAACTATTCTGTTATGCATATATTCAGTGTAATATTGATTATGGTTCTACACTGTGGGATCTAGCTAGCAAAAATATACTTAAACCGTTAATAAGTGTTCATAAAAAAGCCATCAAAACAACCATTGACAAATCAACTTCATTAATAATATCTGACTACAAACAAGCAAATGTTCTACCTCTCGAGGCAAAACTTCTATATAACAAAGGGATTTTTATGCATAAAATACTGTACGGAAATACTCCATTTGTTCTTAAGAACATGGTTACCATAATGAATATCGACATTCACATAAACTGAACCTTCCTTTTACGACCATTACTCTATGCAAATCTAGTCTAAAATATTCTGGTGGATGGTTGTGGAATAATTTACCAGAATTCATAAGATCTGAATCAAACTTTTTAAAAATTTAAAACAGGTTGTACAATTACCTTATCGGTCTCTCTGACTTGAGCTGTCTATGTCCAAAGATGTATTGAGAACAATATTATATGCATAAATATATATATTTTTTCACTAATGTTATAATCGGAGTATATTTCGTTTCAGTATACATAGCTTTGATGATCTCCCCCCCCCCCTCCTCTCTCTCTCTCTCTCTCTCTCTCTCTCTCTCTCTCTCTCTCTCTCTCTCTCTCTCTCTCTCTCTCTCTCTCTCTCTCTCTCTCTCTCTCTCTCTCTCTCTCCTTTCCCTCCCCCTCTCTCTCATGTTTGTATTCTCTCTGACACTTTTATATGTATATATATTTTTTTTTTTTTAATGTTGTTCAACAATATGACTCGAAGAAACATTAGGCGTATTTGTCCTATCATCATTCCTTCAAGCTCCATAAAGTTTATGTTATCATAATTATCTTGTTTTTGATGATGGTGGTGATTATGGGGATGATGATAGAGGTGATGACAACGATGAGGATAGTGGTTATGTTTATTGTGATTACAGCGCTATATAAATTTCATTTATTATTATGATTATGATTATTATGATGATGATGATGATTATTATTATTATTTTTATTATTATTATTATTATTATTCACTTTGCTTATACTTTGTCTCTTTACCTTCTTTCTTTCTTTCTTTTCGAGAACTGGATGTAAAAAAAAAACTTTTTAAAGTCTTGTACTTATTTTATTACCCTCAGAAAATAAAATTTCGTTATCGTTATCGTTATCCCCCTATGAAGAGAGTAGAGAGAAAGTAGAGGGAGATTATGAGGAGACTGGGGAGAGTAGAGGGAGACTATGGGGAGAGTAGAGAGACAGCTATGGGGACAGTACTGAGAGATTATGGGGAAAACTAAGGGGAGGGGAGAGCAGGCTATGGAGAGAGGAGAGGGAGAACTAAGGCAAGAGCAGAGGAGCTAAAGGGAGAGCAGAGGGAGACTAAAGGGGAGAGCAGAGGGAGACTAAAGGGGAAGCAGAGGGAGACTAAAGGGGAGAGCAGAGGGAGACTAAAGGGGAGCAGAGGGAGACTAAAGGGGAGAGCAGAGGGAGACTAAAGGGGAGAGCAGAGGGAGACTAAAGGGGAGAGCAGAGGGAGACTAAAGGGGAGAGCAGAGGGAGACTAAAGGGGGAGCAGAGGGAGACTAAAGGGGAGAGCAGAGGGAGACTAAAGGGGAGAGTTGAGGGAGAGAGAAAACTATTGAAAGAATAAGGGCATGTAAGAGAGAGACTTATGGGGAGAGTACACAGAGATTATGGAGAGTCTATGGGAAGCGGAGAGTAGAGGGTCAACCAAAGGGAGAGTAGTAGAAGTGGGAAACTATGAGGAAAGGGGAGAGAGAGAAGAGAGAGAGAGAGAGAGAGAGAGAGAGAGAGAGAGAGAGAGTAGAGAGAGAGAGGGAGAGAGATAGAGAGAAGAGAAGAGAGAGAAGAAGAGAGAGAGATGAGAGAGAGAGAGAGAAGAACTAGGAAAGATAAGAGCAGATTTTGGGGAGAGAAGATGGTGATCATGGGGAGACTATAGGAAAGTAGAGGGAGACTATGTGGAGAGCAGAGGGAGATTATGGAGAGACTATGTGGAGAGCAGAGGGGGATTATGGAGAGAGGGGATTATGGAGATTATGTGGAGAGCAGAGGGGATTATGGAGAGACTATGTGGAGAGCAGAGGGGGATTATGGAGAGAGGGGGATTATGAAGAATGTGAGAGCAGAGGGGATTATGGAGAGACTAATGTGGAGAGCAGAGGGGGATTATGGAGAGAGGGGGATTATGGAGATATGTGGAGAGCAGAGGGGGATTATGGAGAGACTATGTGGAGAGGCAGAGGGGGATTATGGAGAGAGGGGGATTATGGAGATATTGGAGAGTCGAGGGGGATTATAGAGAGACTAATGTGGAGAGCAGAGGGGATTATGGAGAGAGGGGGATTATGGAGATATGTGGAGAGCAGAGGGGGATTATGGAGATATGTGGAGAGCAGAGGGGGATTATGGAGAGACTACGGGAGAGTATTGATGAAAGAGAGCCTAAAGAGGAGAGTAGAGAAAGAACTATGGAAAGAATAGAGGGAAAGTAGAGAGAGAACTATGGAAAGAATAGAGGGAAAGTAGAGAGAGAACTATGGAAAGAATAGAGGGAAAGTAGAGAGAGAACTATGGAAAGAACAGAGGAAAAAGTAGAGAGAGAACTATGGAAAGAACAGAGGGAAAGTAGAGAGACAACTATGGAAAGAATAGAGGGAAAGTAGAGAGAGAACTATGGAAAGAATAGAGGGAAAGTAGAGAGAGAACTATGGAAAGAACAGAGGGAAAGTAGAGAGAGAACTATGGAAAGAACAGAGGGAAAGTAGAGAGAACTATGGGGAGAGTAGACGGAGATTATGGGGAGACTATGGCAAGCGGAGAGTAGTGGGACAACCAAGGGGAGAGTAGTGGGACAACCAAGGGGAGAGTAGTGGGACAACCAAGGGGAGAGTAGTGGGACAACCAAGGGGAGAGTAGTGGGACAACCAAGGGGAGAGTAGAGTGACAACCAAGGGGAGAGTAGCAGGAGTGGTAAACTATCGGGAAAAGTAGAGAGAGGCTAAAGTAA
The DNA here is from genome assembly GCA_028751875.1 of Rapana venosa. Classification (NCBI taxonomy): domain Eukaryota; kingdom Metazoa; phylum Mollusca; class Gastropoda; order Neogastropoda; family Muricidae; genus Rapana; species Rapana venosa. The sequence goes on from CM054141.1 coordinate 2,464,485, forward strand.
AGGGGAGAGAAGAAGGATAACTATGAAGAGAACAGAGGGAAAGTAGAGAGAGAATTATGGGGAGAGGAGATTAGAGGGAGACTAAAGGGGAGAGTAGCGGGAGATTATGGAGAGACTATGGGGTCATTTGTAGGAGATTATGGGGGAACTATGTGGAGAGTAGAGGGGGATTATGGGGAGACTGTGTGTGTGTGTGTGTGTGTGTGTGTGTGTGTGTGTGTGTGTGTGTGTGTGTGTGTGTGTGTGTGATATAACAGCAGTCTTGTCTTTTCCAATTTGTTCTTCGCAATAAATATCTCTTTTTTTAAATGAATGCAGATTAATTTTGTGTGTGTGTGTGTGTGTGTGTGTGTGTGTGTGTGTGTGTGTGTGTGTGTGTTACAGGAGATATAGTTTCATTAACAATACTTTTGGGGCATGACATCTGAGTTACTGTCAAACTGTTATGATATTTTTATACGGGTGCTGGTTTGGTTGTTTCAAGTTTATACAAATATGAAGTCATTTAGTAAAAAATACAACATATTATTTTATAAAGTTCACCACTAATGTCTTAATACAGATTAATTAGTCAGCCAAAAAAAAAACCACACACACACTTCAGACAAAATTGCCACACATGTGGAAACCGAAAGTACAATGATCACTTTCAGCAGGATTTTATACTTCTTTTTAAAAAAAACAATTGTTAATCTGAAAATTGCTAATACGGAATTATTTTACAATGGAAGAAAAATCACCCATGCTTTTAACACTAAAAGGACAGAATAAGGGACACTACTCGTGCTTTCAGAAAAATTCTTTACAAAAATGGTTGTGCATGGCTTACTTCTCTTGACTTCTTCGTCGCTGAAGTTGGCTATTGTCTTTCATATTTTTGGAGCGAAAATGCTTTGCACTGCCATTAAGCGCCTGACAAGTCAGGCCCAGCACATCCGACTTCGGAGTGGGAGATATCTGTTCTAAGTCTTGGGGGGGAATTTTTCTCTTTACCTCACTTCATTATAAAAGGCTTTGGCTTTCTGGCCTTCAAGCCTAACAGGTGTGCTATTCTGATAAAGATAACAGAAATTTGCTTTGAATATTCATTCACTACGACTGTTGAATCAGACAGCTTTGCACTTTGTTTTGTCTCAACATTTTGAGATAGGGGTTGTTGTTGTTTTTTGTAGAAGTGCCTTTTGAAATTAAAAAGTTCTTCGGAATTTTGTCCATATAGAAATTATTTGACGTGGTGAAATATTTAGCTATCAACTCTGCGTGTGCCTGTGTATCTCTGTTTTGACAGACTTCTGCAAAGGTCTTTCGTCTGTGCTTGGTGCATTTTATTTCACTACATCTTTTAAACTTTTTATATGCCTCGTTGATAAATGATTTTGAACATACGAAATAACAACACTGCAACTTCGATGAAAACATGTAAACCTACAAACTGACATGTCACACACACACACACACACACACACACACACACACACACACACACACACACACACACACACACACACCATAAAATACTAACACTTGATATGTCACCCATATACCACCATAAAACACAAACATCTGACACATCACCCACACACCATCATGAAACATTAACAGCTGACACATCACCCACACACCACCATGAAACACAAACATCTGAAACATCCCCACACCACCATGAAACACAAACAGCTGACACATCACCCACACACCACCATGAAACATTAACAGCTGACACATCACCCACACACCACCATGAAACACAAACATCTGACACATCACCCACACACCACCATGAAACACAAACACCTGACACATCACCCACACCATCATGAAACATTAACAGCTGACACATCACCCACACACCATCATGAAACATTAACAGCTGACACATCACCCACACACCACCATGAAACACAAACACCTGAAACATCACCCACACCATCATGAAACATTAACAGCTGACACATCACCCACACACCATCATGAAACATTAACAGCTGACACATCACCCACACACCATCATGAAACATTAACAGCTGACACATCTCCCACACACCACCATGAAACACAAACAGCTGACACATCACCCACACCACCATGAAACACAAACAGCTGACACATCGCACATACACCACCATAAAACACAAACACCTGACACATCGCACATACACCACCATAAAAAACAAATACCTGACACATCGCACATACACCACCATAAAACACAAACAGCTGACACATCACCCACACCACCATGAAACATTAACAGCTGACACATCACCCACACCACCATGAAACACAAACAGCTGACACATCACCCACACACCACCATAAAAAACAAATACCTGACACATCGCACATACACCACCATAAAACACAAACACCCGACACATCACCCACACACCACCATGAAACATTAACAGCTGACACATCACCCACACACCACATGAAACATTAACAGCTGACACATCACCCACACCACCATGAAAACACAAACACCTGACACATCACCCACACCACCATGAAACACAAACACCTGACACATCACCCACACCACCATGATACATTAACAGCTGACACATCACCCACACACCACCATAAAACACAAACACCTGACACTCAACCACACCACCATAAAACACAAACACCTGACACGTCAACCACACCACCATAAACACAAACAGCTAACACGTCAACCACACACACCATAAAACACAAACACCTGACATATCACCACACCACCATAACACAAACACCTGACACGTCAACCACACCACCATAAAACACAAACAACTGACACGTCAACCACACCACCATAAAACACAAACACCTGACATATCAACCACACACCACCACATGGGTGAAAGTGAAAAAAAAACTATAAATCCTGAAACCATACATTTCTGTATCCTCCGGACATTCCCAATCCTGAAAAATGTTGCTTCCAATCCTGAAGTGATTAAAGCACATTCCACCCTTCTATAACTTTATGCACACTTTCAACTCACATTCCAAATCTTAGAATATTTGGAACAAAATAACTATCTTGTCAAAGAGCAAATGGATTTTAAAAAAACATGTAGAATAGTGGACCACATCTATATCTTAACAAACTAATAGGCAGTGCATTAAAAACAAAAAGTAATAGACTGCATTGTTGTTTTGTAGATTTTCAGAAAGCATTTGACAATGTATGGCATAAGGCTCTACTTGTGAAGTTAAATAAGATAGGTGTAACTGGTAAAATCTTTAATGTCATTAATAGTATGTATACAAACGCAACAATCCTTGCAAAAATAAAAGGAAGATACACAGAAGAAATTGTTGTAAAAAAGGGGGTACATCAAGGCAGCACACTAAGTCCTACATTATTTAATGTTTACATCAATGATATTGTTCAGTTCCTTGATGAAAAAGATTCACTGTATATTACTGCAGAAGACAAAATTCCATATTTGCTCTATGCTGATGACCTAGCACTGTTATCAGCAACCAAATTAGGACGACAAACTAAACTAGATAGATTTAATGATTACTGTTCCAAATGGGGACTAAATATAAACAAAGCAAACACATAAGTAGTAGTTTTCACTAAATCACCTCCTAAAATTCCTATTCTTTTCCAAAGCGGAGAACATCTAATTAAAACAATTAAAACTTATAAATACCTGGGTGTAGTATTTCACCAGAACGGAAAGTTTCAAGCAACTCAGGAGCATTTGGGAAAACAAAGCAAAAAAGCAGTTTATGCTTTGAAAAGAGCAATTCATGGGCAAGGTATAAAACCTAATGTCATAATGCAGTTATTTGATTCATTTTAACTTATGGAGAAGAAGTGTGGTTCCCCTTTTGTTTTAAAGGTCAATCAGACTTTCATATTCATGATCTATTTAAATTAAACACATCAGGTAAATATTCATGCAAATTTTTGTAGACAAACTTTGGGATTACATAAAAAAGCAATGACATTACCCACTTTAGGAGAACTTGGAAGATTCCCACTTACTGTTAGAATTCTAAGTCAGTTAGTGTGTTTTTGGATACATGTAACAGAGAAAGACACAAACTCATATGTTAAAATATTGTATAATTATATTATCAAAATAATGAATATGATTGTTGGATCAGCACAGTTTAAAATGTTCTGTATAAAAACTACAAATCTGAAATGAAGAGCTGAAGCAACTACGACACAAAAAAGATAGAGGGAGTTCTACTAAGGTCAAAAGCCAGATGGGTGGACAATGGAGAAAAAATATTCAAATACTTCTGTAATTTGGAAGGGGAAAAAAGGCATTATATAAACAAGTATATTTCCCATCTCACTACTAGCAAGGGAGAAATCTTAAATGAATCAGGGGGAATAAAGACAGAAATCGACAGAAGACACCCCAAGAGGGATTCCCTGGAGCCTGTTCTCAACACTAGACGACCTTGACTTTGCGGATGACCTGGTGCTGCTGTCCCCCACGCAGCAACATATCCAGGAGAAGACCAGCAGACTCCAAACATTCGGACAGCAAGTGGGGCTTCGTATTAGCACCAAGAAAACAGAGACAATGTCGCTCAATGTGAACACACCAGCCCCTGTGAAAGTGAATGGAACTGACCTGCACCAGACAGACAAGTTCACACACCTTGTCAGCATCATCAAACCAGAGGGCGGCACAAAAGAAGACATCCACAACAGACTGGGCAAGGCCAGGAGTGTGTTTAGGGAGATGAACAATATCTGGAGATCAACCCAGTACAGCACCAACACCAAGCTGAAGCTACACCAGAGCTGTGTTGTATCTACGCTCCTGTATGGTTCTGAGTGCTGGAGGATGATGGAAGCGAATCTTACCAAACTTCGATCCTTCCACACCATATGCCTCCGAAGAATTCTCCGGATCTTTTGGCCAGAGAAGCTCTCCAATGAAGACCTACTACGGAGATGCAGGCAAGAAGACATGGAAACCATCATCACCAGACGACGGTGGAAGTAGATTGGGCACATCCTCCGAAGAGACCCACAGTCAATCACAAGAACAGCATTGCACTGGACCCCAGAAGGAAGGAGAAAGAAAGGAAGACCAAAAGCAACGTGGAGGAGGACTGTAGAAAGTGAGATGAAGGCCATGGGCACTCTTGGGGATCAGTGACTAGGTTGGCCCAGGATAGACAGGAGTGGAAGCGCTTTGTTGCTGCCCTACACACCACTGGGTGTAATGGTTAATGATGATGATGATGAAAGATAGAAATAAAAGGGTTTTATGAAAGTCTGTATAAAAAAAGAGAGGTAGAGGATTGTGAGATAAATAGTCTGATACAAGTTTTTCCAAAGCTAACTACACTAGAACAAACATCTCTTGAGGGGGAAATTACCTTGCAAGAAGCTGGAGTGGCCTTAAAGCACATGAAAAATGGCAAAAGTCCTCGTACTGACGGTTTCACAACAGAATTCTTTAAATATTTTTTTGAAAATGTTAGGACCATTTGTAGTCAGATCTCTAAACAAATCATTTAGAGACGGCGAGTTGTCAGCACACAGAAACAGGGTATGATTGTTTGTACCCCTAAGAGTGGTAAACCAAGAAATCTTACTTAAAAAAACAACTGGTGACCCATATCTTTACTGAACGTCGTGTACAAAATAGGTTCTTCCTGTATAGCTAACAAATTAAAATCTATTCTTCCAAAATTAATCCACGAAGACCAAACAGGATTTTTTCAAAATAGATTTATTGGGGACAACATCAGACTTATTTATGACCTTATTGATTATCTAAAGCATAAACAGTTGCCTGGTATGTTAATCTCAATAGATTTTGAAAAGGCGTTCGACTCCCTGGACTGGACATTTTTACATAAGGTTTTGAAACTGTTTGGATTTGGCAAAGACAGATGTCGCTGGGTGAGAACTTTTCATTATGATATCAAAGCTAGTATAGTGATAAACGGACAGTGTTTGTCTTGGTTCAGCATCTTAAGAGGCTGCAGAGAGGGTGATCCTGTATCACTGTACTTGTTTATTCTTTCAGTTGAGATACTCAACGTATATATTGAAGGTATTACTATAAATGATAGAGTACAAGATATTTCAGTTTGCAGACGATACACAACTGGTTAATAAAGGTGACAAAGAGTCCTTCGAAAACACAATTGAGCAGTTTGGAAAAGTCTCAGGACTCTTCATAAATATTGAAACAACAAAGGCAGTTTGGCTTGGATCTACAAGCTTGTCAACTTTGAAATATTTTTATATGTCTCACTTGAAAATAGATTGGAACCCCAAACAGTTTAAGATTCTGGGAGTTTGGTTAACAGCTGACCTTGGTCAATGTATTGAACTGAATTATTCTGAGAAATTATAGAAACAAAAGCTTTATTTCAAGTTTGGATTAAAAGAAATATTACGCCCCTTGGGAGGGTAGCAGTGTTAAAAATCACATATTCTATCAAAACTGGCCCACCTTTGGATTTTGCTTCCAAATCCTCCTAACAACCTAACTGACAACTTTCAGAAGCAATGTTTTAAGTTCATCTGGAGCAACAAGCAGGATAGGATATCAAGAAAAATAACTATTACAGAAATATGTAAAGGGGGCCTTGGTATCCCCTCCATTCGTCATTTAATCAACGCCTTAAAACTCATGTGGATTAGAAAACTTTTATCTGGTAAATCTAAATGGAAATATCTCATTCAAGAAGTTTGCCCAATAGTTAGATTTAAGTAAATATGGTTCCGGTCTCCCAGTGAACAAACGAAAAGTAAATGCTTTTTGGAAAAAATGCTCTTGAAGCATATAAGTAGTTTGGCTGTAAAGTAGAATTAGAAAATTCTGCTGAACTTCTGGCAGAAAACAACTTTTTTTATAATGATAGGTTTAAAGTTGACGGGAAGACTATATTGTATAAAAAGTGGATGGAAAAAGGAATATATGGTGTCGTTGATCTGGTTAATCCAGATGGAACAGGTATGACTTATCAACAGTTCAGAGACGTATACAAAGTTAAAACAAATTTCCTTGAATTTTTAGGTTGCTTACGTGCAATTAACGATTATGCTTACAAGTCGAATATCACTTTGCAGGGATGTGAATTTAGAGATGTTGCTAAATCCCTCAACACCTTGCTTAGTGTGATAAAAGGGGCAAAAGTGTCTTACAGTATCTTGATGGCTGACATATACCAGCCAAACTGCTGTAAAAAATGGACTACAGAGATCTTAGGTGAAGTTAATAGGGCAAAAACATTCTCTCATGTACAGAAAAGTAAAGAAATAAAACTGAAATGGTTTCAGATAAGACTCATTCACAGAATAATTGCTACTAATATCGCTCTGCAAAAGATGTGTGTAGCTGAAAATGATATACATTTTGCAAAGATGCAAGAGAAACAATAGAACATCTCTTTTGGTCATGCAGTATAATAAAATTATCAGATTTTTGGACTGATTTGCAAAACTTTCTAAACCTTTGTAATAGTGGAAACAATTTGAGTCTAACAAGAAAACTGGTCATATTTGGTAATGATACACTAAGCAGTTCTGATGAAGCACTGGATTATGTTTTACTTTGTGCAAAGTTCTTCATTTATAAGTGTACATTTGAAAACAAAAACCCAGTGTTTACACTCTTTAGGCAGCCCGTAAAACTGAAATATGATACAGAACGGTACATTGTCAGAGAAAACATGCAATTTGCTTGTTTTCAAAGAAAATGGCATTTCTATCAGCCTTTGTTTGAAGACAGGTAAAACTCCAGTTTCAGCTGCAACTACATTTTTTCAAAACTCAATGCTTTCGAACATTGGGGATATTGTAATGCATTGTTTCAATACCAATGATGCAATATGGTGGGTAAAACTGTGGCAGTGTATTTCATTTATTGTGTGTCATGAAAAATGAAGATTTTGAAAAGCAAAAAGGAAGAGGAAGAAGAGAGGGGGGAAGGGGGGAAGAAGAGGAAGAGACTGACCTGTAAGGCCATCAGTGATAGGTAGACTTTTCACACAGGAGTCACTTTTTCCCCGGGAATTGCGTGGGCATGTATGACAGAAGCTGCTGCTGTTCTTGTGTGTGTGTGTGTGTGTGTGTGTGTGATTATTTTGTAGTTTTCTTTTGGGGATAGAGTGCTGGGTGTTTTGCTGTTGTTTTCAATGTGATTTTTTCCCCTTTATTTTTTTAATGTATTTTGTATTTTTGTTTTTTCACTTAAACGAGGGCACTGTTCGATTTAAAAAAATGTTCTGTATAAAATTGGCTTTAAACATGTATGGGAAAACCAAACTACACTTGATGTACATCGATTATGCCATGTAGTGCAAACGAAATGGCTTCCTGTCTCACAAAGACTGGAGTATAAAATCAATACCCTATGTTTCAAATGTCTCCACAAATCTGCACCCTCTTATCTCTGTAACTGTCTTCACCTGTACACACCATCCCGTTCCCTTCGTTCAGCCGCAGATACTTTGTGCTTTCGAACACCCAGATTCAAACAAACCACTGTTGGCCGTCGCTCCTTCTCTGTTTCTGGTCCATCCACCTGGAATGACCCCCTCTTTCACTTCGCCAAAAGCCTTCACTTGATACCTTCAAATCCAGCCTCAAAACACACTTATTTCCTACCCGAGACTTTCCCCCCCACATATCTGTCCCTAATTTTCAACAGCATCTTTCACCTTCTAAGTGTTGTTTCGAGTGTGTGTGTGTGTGTGCGTGCGCGTGCGTGTGCGTGTGAATACGTGCGCGCGCATGGATTTGAAATCTGTTGTTCATTATGGAGAGTTGCATGCCTGTAAATGATTGAGTGCAAGCGCTCGATTTGTTTGTTTTTTTTACAAGATTCAGCGCTATATAAATTCCATTATATATTATTATTATTATTATATATGTTTTGGATCAACCAGAAACAAGATTCCACAAAACTTAACTTCTATAACTTTGTAACCATAGACTATAAATTAGAACCATATCTGATTAACTGTGAAAACAAAAACCATAGGAAAACATTTTGTAAATTCATACAAGTTGCCATGACTTGATGATAGAGAAAGGAAGACATAAAAACATGCCAAGAGAGAATAACAAAATAGAAGACGAGTTTTATTTACTGGATGAGTGCATTTTATACACCAAACAAAAACACTTATTGATAATTCTAAATGCTGGTGTCAAAGAATATATGAATGGTATAGACACATTAAGCAAAATAATTGTAACTGATAATCATCAAGCTGAAATAATTATGTTCATACCTGTTTTGAAAAAAGAGCTCAAGTAAAATAAAATATAATGCAACATAGTTGGGGTTTTTTCATGCACATCATGTCAGTCAAGTTGACCAGTAATATGTTGTATTATTGAATAAGGAAGAGTTTATTTTGTTGTGTCAAGTAAGTCCATGTGACTTTTATGACAACAAATAATTTCTGATTCCGATTCTTTCTTTCTAATTCACTAACAGTACTCAGGTATCTTGCAAATTCTTACCTTCAGCAAGGTACATACATACCTGACGCTGGGGGCAACAGAAAAGTGAAAGGCTGTATGACCTGTGGCCCCAATCATGAAATTCCACTTTACAGCTTGGTCTTTAGTGATCGACTATGACTCTGACTAGTCCTTATGTGCTGCAGCCCTAGGGGCTAGCTGGCCTTTGGAGAACATCTCCAACGCTGACTGTCCTTATGCCCACTTGGCTGAGAGAGTGGGGATGTACTGTGGGCAAGGCATCTTCACTATAATAAAATTTCTGCCCAATTTCCGAAACAGAAGCTGCCTCCTCTGCTGTTTTGGAGGTCATCGTCGAACATGATGGACACACACATATATATATATACACACATATATATATATATATGTGTGTGTGTGTGTGTGTGTGTGTGTGTATGTCTGTATACATACCTTCCTATATATATATATATATATGAGAAAACACACAAAACCAGTGCCTGGTCCAGAAGGAAGTCAGTTAATTGATTTGTTGTGGTTCAAATTTTTACATGTCAAGACTTCTGATGGCCATGGACTTTTGTGTCTAAGTTAATTTGCACTGGAATTTTTTTTTAACTAAAAAAAAAAATCCCAAACATAAAGTGAAGGGAAAGTCCTAGGGTCTATAGTGAGGCAAGTGGTCCATGTTAGGTGGAAGCAAATTCCTCTGCCACTGAATCTTTTTCTTGTTTTTCAACACACCCATTGACATTTTCCCAGATAATTATATGTGTATAATAGTATACTGGTACTGCTGTTGACCAAAGTAATTCCCACATTAAAGCATTGCAAGGTATACAGCACACACACACAAAAAAAGGGGGGGGGGAAGAGACCTTTCAAGGACTTATCAAGACACCGTCAATTAAAAACGGCCTTGCTATCATGACTTTAAAGAATACCTTGAAGATCAAAACATGTAGGTCTGAAGAATTTTTTTACTCTGCTCAGACAATCTGTAACTGTAGTGCCAGGTCTGATTTTAAGGATTTTTAAAACTCTAATTAGCCTAAAGCTGCCACTGGAAGTGATGGTGCTTGGCAAACTAGATCTACTTTTCATAGAAACAGACAGAAAAGCTTTTTAAAAATGTCACACTGCATTTGGTGTATTTTTATGTCTTGAACTGTCTCTCATTTTTTTTTTATTCTGTCTTGGTATGCTGCCTAAAAACTTTGGCTCATTGATGTGAACTTTGATGACCCCCCCCCCCCCCCCCCCAAAAAAAAAAAAAAAAAAGGCAGCATACAGTATGCTTTTCAGCTCGATCTAGATCTATTTTCTTATCCACTTGCAGTAATACTTGCTAGTCAACTAGGTATCATAGAAATAACATTTTCATGGCATTTTGACTTTTACAGCAGTTAAACTAAAATTATCATCTATTTTATCAACACAGTATGTTTTAGGAAGACAAAGGCATAGCAGTCCTGGAAAGGAAAAAAACCCAACTCTGAATGCATATATCAAAACTACTGATTAGTCCTGTTCATTAAGTTAGGGGAAGTTCACAAACTCCTAACTTTAGTCCTATAATTTTTATCTTATCAACAAAGCTAGTTTTATTGCATTAAAAAAAATATATATATATTCTGTCATTTTTTGCCCATAAAGCATGAAATGTGCAGTGATGAGAGAGAACATTTGAAAGATTATAATCCACTCTGTACAATACTGGGATAGTTAGCACCACTTCTAAACCACAATACTACACTGACGTCAGCTACAAACTTTGCAACTTAATGTCTGGACTGTGTTGAACTAGCCTAGGCCTGGGAAAAGGCAAGCTAGAATCTAAATTTTGTCTCTCTTGCAGTGGGGATCACTGCTGACTACTTACCAACACAGAAAATGTGTCTGTATCTCTTGCCTTTTTGCTTGATTCAACAGGACTTGTACCATTCAGAAACTGAAAGAATATTTAAAAAGGACCAGCTTGCTGAATCAAATAACTTAAAAGGCCTTTAAACCCAAATCACATTCACAAGGACTTAAAAGTCCTGAATCTTCTTTTTGGGGGTAGCATCAGAAAGCACTAGCTGCAGACAAACTGGCATTGGCCTTCATACTTGACAGTTAATGAAGAACGCTGTTTGGGACTTCTGAGGAACAATTTGTAGATCAAAACATGTTTTGACGTAATTTAAGTGTATCATGTCCAATATGCCCACCAATGACATTCTGGCAACTTGATGTGCAGTTATCTGATATTTGGTCGATTTTTCTTCTTTTTTTGTTTTTGGAAGAACACCAATCCAGATATTGAGATTGCCAATCTGGAAGACCCTTTCCTTTGAGTTCATCGATCCAGAATTTAAGATAATCCGGAACTACTTTCACCCATGCCACCATAAAACACAAACACCTGACAAATTGCACATACACCACCAAAACACAAATACCTGACAAATCGCACATACATCACAATAAAACACAAACATGTCACATCACACATATACAATAAAACACAAACACCTGACATTGCACATACACCACCATAAAACACAAATACCTGACACACTGCACATACACCATAAAACACCTGACACATTGCTCACACACCATCATAAAACGCAAACATCTGACACATCACACATACACCATCATAAAACACCTGACATCACCCACACACTACCATAAAACCATGCAAGTCATTTGTTTTGAAAGAACACCTTTATTTTCCGCTTTGCATCCAGTTTCCTTAACATAAACATATAAGAAATGGCAGATGTCTCCTCCAAAAATAGGAATATGTATAAATATGAATACTTGTGTATATTGGGACCCTGGCTCCTTCAGGCTAGCGACGGCGAGTGGAAGATAATGCTGAGTCCAACAGCTGGCCCTGCTCATAGCCCTTAGGGGGCACACCTGCTGTGGATTTAGTATAGTTATAAGCACGGGAAAAAAATCTTTAAAAAAAAAAGAAAAAAAGGATGAGCCATAAAACAGCAGCTTATCCTTTATTAAAAAAAGAAACGGGAAAAAAAACTTTTTGTATATATATATATAGAACATCTATTTCAATTTAAAAAAAAAAAAGCATTCGGAGATGGGAGATTTTTGTTGTTAAAGTGTGTTCGCAGATGTAGAAACAAGACAGACAAAAGGTCAGGTCAGGTATTGCACGCACTGACAGGTTATTTGCTGAAAGCAGAGCTGGTGGTAACAATGAACAAGAACTCTTCAAACCCAATCAACGATTGTCAAAAAGTAAACAGAACTAAGTGAACGCCAATCCTTAACAACATGGAATGTGCTTTGAACAAACAAAACCCACCTCACCTAAACAGCCCCTCCCCTCCCCCCAAAAAAATCAAACAGCCTTCTGCAATAACTCCAAAAAGGGGAGAGAAAAAAAACACAAGCCAACTTCCGATTACAGAAATATTTCTTGCATGTAGGGGGCATATGACAGAATTCATATGTAAGCTGAGGGAAAGAAATGAGAGAAAAAAAAGTGGGAAAACAAAAACAAAAGAGACTGGGGGTGGGGGGCTAGGGGATTAAAACAGAATTTTCAGGCCGATTTCATTGCAAGAAGAAAATTACTTGTCACTACAGGCAATACTTACTTCTGCCCTGTTCTCTATTTCATCATACACACCCCTCAACGGCCACCAAAAAGAGCCTGGGTTAATCAATCCAGGCATAACTAAAGGTTAGAGAACAAGAGAATTCAGCATCAATGATTTGAAATCTGTACCCTTGACCATCCTTGGTACCAGCTCTCTCTCTCTAAACAAAAATGTTATAATTAAAATTCACAGGCCAAAAGTGACAGGCCAAAAAAAGCAGCCCGGAACAGAAAAGCGTCATTCAAGTGTTCAGGCAAATGCCCTTCACTGACAAGTTTTTTTCCCCCCACTGGTTTTGTTTCTTAAGATCAGCTTTGACTTTAAAAAAAACACCACAAAACAAATGTAGAAAAAGAAACGGGAACAAAGATTGTTTACTTCAATGAAATAAATTTTTATGATACACATTTTTAAAAAAAGCACACACGAAAGTTAGTTAAATTTAGCACTTGACAATTTATTTCCAAAAAGGCTTTGAGGGCCTGTTAGCTGTTAGAGTGTCTTCTGGACCAGATGACAAATCCTCTCCATGTCAACAACGCCTTGTTCAAAGACATTCTCCAGACTTTTTTGGCTTTAGTTGACTGTACGACTTTCTGATGCTTCCTGTGCAGAAAAAACAATGAGACATGATACAGACATGAATGATCTCCATGCTACACTCTGGATACTATTTGTCCTTTGTGAATATGTAATAGTTTTTGTTATTTCTATTCCATAAACTGTAGATAGGCAAAGACCACCACGTTTTGTTTTTGTTAAAATTAAAATCCCAGCTCCTACTGTTCTTCCCATACATCGCAAAGTCAATCTGTTCAGACACTTTCAACAACAGTGGGCCAACAAGAAGAAAAAGCATTATACAAGCTAGTCCAGGTACTCTGCAGGCTTTTACAGTGTATAGGCAAGCCAACCACAAAACAAACATTTGTAGTGTTGTACACAACTCAAAAGATAAAATTGTTAAACAGAACACACAAATGAAAAAATTTCACCCGGAACAAAACCATGTAATAAAATGAGTACATAACTGAATAAAAAAGAAACCAAACAAAAAAAGAGACAAGTCTACAATCGCAAAAAACACCCATCCCCGTCCTTTATATGCGAGACAAGTTCAGGGGAAAACAACATGGCTGCACTTCTATCATTTATGCATACCAAATTGTTTAAGTAGTAGAATACAAACCCCACGCACACACAGACCCTTCCCCCAACCCTTTCCCAAAAGAAATCTTAAAAACAAACAAACAAAACCCCACCACTTCCACGCACTTTGTGTATATAATATATATATATATCGATTAAATATAATGTGTAAAATGTAAAAGTTGAGCAACAATATAATGGACTAAACTCTTATGCTCAAAAGGAAGAGACAAAGCAGTCTCAAAACATTTTCTTCAAAGCAGTGAAGTCAAGGCTTTTTATTGGTTTTTGTTTTTTTTATTGTTTAAATCCTGTTCAAGACGTATTTGAGTATATAAGTTACAGCTGATGTTACTGGTCATTTGCGTGTGTAATATTATAAACAGTTGAGAGAAAGCAGTAATGAAGGAGGGGCAGGACAGGGCAGAAAAGAAGGCGACAATTGTGTAAACATTCTTTGGTTTCAGTGTCCTCACTACTCGCCTGACAGAGGAGGAGCAGGTGCAGCAGAGCAAGAGGGAAGGTGGCAGCAGTGAAGTGGACACAGCCTGCTGTTATCACCACCACTCTCTGTCCACAAGCACACCACCCATCCTCACCATAGCAACATCACAGACCAGATACAAGGGAGAGAGAACAACTTTTTATCACTCCAAACAGAGAAGCCAGAACCAGCAGAAGACACATAAAAGACATGTGCCTCTTTTCTAGACACACTACTCATCACTTTTACCCCCCTTCATGCTCAAAGACCACTCTATAGGCTGTATTCTGTCAAGGGACTGACACTGCTGACCATTGTACAGGATGTTGTGTTATCACAGAATCTGAAATCTGCACTGAATAAAGATATTTAACAAAAACCATCTCTCCCCTGAGTATTCTATGTCAGAATGATATATATTTAGTTTAATGTCTATACTGACATTTCTGCAGATGACCAGACCTAGACTTGCATATCATTTCAATTGCAGAGCAAAGCTCTTCAAAGCACAGAGTCTTGTTACATGAAGATCATTATCAAACTAAACCTTTTCTTTTAACAATGATCTTTTAGTTCACACTAACCTTTATGAAGGGCCAGGAAATTCCAATTACTGTTTCTAGTTATGAAAACTATTATGGCTATTCCTGGTGATTTAAAAAAACCAACAACTTATTTCTGTTTATCCTTAAGCAGCAACTCCTGATTCCTGCTGATTGAAATGACATTTTGAACAAAACTAATATGGAGTACAGGGCAATTTTTATAAAGATCACCTAAAAGCTTGCCATACTGACCACAAAGGGAAAAGATTTTGCAGGCTTAACATGAAAGTGAAGGACTAAATAGGATTTTATTTCATATGATCCCTGTTTAGCTAGACACAGAAAGACAGGCACATACAGAGTGCCAGTCTGTCACCACTAAATATTAACCACTCCAATTTCTCTTCCATCAATGGCATGAGAAACATGTTCACTCCTTATGCTCTGCACTAATTTTCATCACTTTCAACTTAAAAGAAAACTTACTTTTTACCATACTGAATGCAAAATGAGTAACACTTTCAATCATATTTCCTTTTAACTTTTACAAGCTTTTTATTCATAAATATTTAGCTACCTTCATTCAGAGCTACTTTTCCTTAAGAGTTGATTTTCACCCTTTTTTCTTCTATCTTTTTACCAATCTTTAAGTCAAAACCTAATATTCAGCTATCTTAATTCAGTGCTACATTTCTGTAGTGTTGGTTGACTCCACCACTAGACTCCTTTCCCCTGACAGGATTACCCACCAAGTAATACAACTGAGAGCAAACATGCATACTGAATTCTGAAAAACAAAAATACACAGATGCAAGTGTCATCCTTCGTTAATATTCCTAATATTGATAATCCATACATCTTGTGACCTGTAATAAATTTGGAATGCACAAAAGGCAAAGACAAACACAGGAGGGGACATCAGCTACCCTCTCCCCACCTTTGGCCTTTAAAAAGAATAGGACACCATCACTGGTTAGCTTGTTACCAATCAGTATTTCACTAATCTTTTACAACCTGGCTTCATTCTTTTTTTTTTTTTAAACTAAAGGAGTCCACAACACATATCAGGTCAACACATATCAGGTGGCTCTCTTTACTAAAAGAAACCACATGGGATTTTTATAGTTTTCTTTTGATGTTTTTGGACTTAATGATGCACACAGTCTGTTTTGGCAAAGAAAACAGCTCTCTGACCTCAGAACCAAAATATACTGTTAACTCCCCCCCCCCCCCCCAATCTGAGTTCGTGTTGCTATCATTTCTTAGCTCTCCCCCCCTTAAAAAATAGTCTATACTTTTGCTATTTCTGCAAACAAGGATAGTCAGTACACATATCTACACCTGACTGCAAATATGCCCAGATGTCAAGATTACATACGCATAATATCTAAATGCAAACTTCTTTCATATCTTTTCTCTCAGAGAGAGAACCAAGGTTTCACTATTTGTGATATGTAATGGGCCTTGGAAACAAAGCTAGCTTCTAAGCAAACTAGCAGTACATGAACAGATGTAGCTGTCCAGTGGGTAAAATCAAAGGAAAAACTGTAAAGAGAAAGGGAAGATCAAATATATGTTTTCGTTGTCTGTTAACGTGAAGAAAGACTGGACCATCATCTCATGACCAAAACATGGGCAGCAAACACTAGCTTCACCACTATAGTTTGTTCGGCTAAAAACTACTGAAAACAATGGCAAGACAATGTTCTTTAGCTTTAATGAGATCCGACATACTGGGACAAAAACAAAAACACCAACAAAAAAAAGGTTTTAAAAAATCTATTGTGTAAGTTACCCTCTATTTCCCATAGAAGATCTTTGTCCGACACATGATTTCAATCTATTATGATATGTCCACTATATGCCTCTAACAGAAAAAAAAAAATTGCCCTGATAAAATAAATTGGTCGCAAGCTGATGTTGCAAAAAAAAACAAACAAAAAACGGTAGACAGGAAAAAGTAAAACATTTTGGCTTCTGTAAACATCCACGCTCACTCTCTGAAGTATTATCTTGTTTTAGAGAATTGCAATGGGAGTAAATGGTCTGAAGAGAGACTAGCTTGATGGCACTTACTAACAAAGATGGAGGAAAAAAACAACAAAATTGAACAAGTTGCTGTGATAAAGACATGTATTACCAAGACAATTGAAAGAAAAGCAACCAACAAGCAAAAATAAGTGTAAATACTTCGTATAAATGGAAAAATGAGAAAAAAAACGGTCAACAATACAAATGTACAATACAAGTACAATAAGAAAGAAAACTACACCATAGCACACTGGCTGCCACCCTGTGTGACAATACAACAGCTGTATTCATTCTCCTCAGTCATCTGTTAGTAACAGGCAGCCTGTCACCACACCTCTCCTCACTACATATCATTCAGTCACCACAGCAGACTGCCCATACACACTGTCATCCAAAACACAGGCCTTTTCCTTTTCTAGTGGACCCCGCCCCTTTTCTTCACAACCATCACCACATCAAGCCACACTACCATTCTTCCTATAGCCGCCCACCTTCCAGAATCTAAAAAAATGGAATTTGGTGGTGGTGGTAGTGGGTTTGTTTTGTTTGGGTTAAAAAAAAAAAATTTGGGGGGGGGGGGGGGGATTTTAGAGGCGCATCCCCTTCCTGGAAAAGTGAGGGCAGTGGGGCTGAGCCCCCTGCAACTTAAGCATTCTTATGGTAAAAAGAGCAAATGATAACTTTCATTTCCTTTTAAAAAAACAACAACAAAAACCACTTTCATCTCCTGACAAGACCATGGATCAGGAAAGAACAGTGTGCCATGCTTTGAAATAAGATGGCCATAGATAGAAACCTGCGAGTATAATGATCACTTGTTACATCTGCTTTCTTGAAGTACAAAGTCAGTAGAGACAAATGTTCAGCACCAGTTGCATTGCTTTTTGTTGCTTTTCATTTGTTTTATAGCTACTTCAGTCCAAAGTGTCAAATCGGGGCCCAATTACACCAGCTCTTCATAGGCCTAGTCTGTCTACTCCTGCCAGTCAATGCTCTTCATCACCTGTTGCTATATCGCTAATCAAGTATCTTAACTCTGCTTTCGTCAGTTATGCAGCCTTTAATGCAGTTTCTTCCTTCTTTGTTGTTTTAAACATGCGCATTGTCAGCCATTACCTCCCTTGGACATTATTTGCTACTCGTTCGTTTTGTTATGCACATGCATTTGGACCAGTAACCAGCAAAAACATTTTTTTTATCAACTAGCATAGTAACGTAGCAAGACAACAAATCTGAACTGCTATCCCAAAATTGTACAGGTAAACAACAGCAATGTCATTTTGTCCACCACGCAGAATTTTGAAGTTGCAACAGCATAGCGTGCAGCAGGAGACATACTTTTTTGCCTTGTCAAGTCTGATCAATGTTTGCACTTTACGACATCTTGGAGATCAGCATCTTAAATGCACAATGCCGTCATACTCCACTTAAAGAGTTTTACTCTGTGTGTGTATACATGTATGTGTGTACGTGTAAATTTTGAACACTGGAAAATTTACTTAAAAACTGGAATCATGAAACTTATTGGAAAAAAGGAATGGTTGTCAACAATGGGTTAAGCGAGTTAGTCTAAAAGAAAATTGTTGGTTGTGTTGCATGGGGGAAAGAAGTGAAAAGAAAATATTTTGTCATTGCCAAACTTAAGTCCTGGCCCCGTTTCCGTCACTGTTGTTCTCCTTTGCTTGTTTTCTGAATTGCATCTTCACACTGCTCACCATCTTGTTTCCAAAGTAAAATGTAACAATAGTAATGGAGAAACAACGGTTGGTCAAAATCGAGGTGCCCAGCCTATCAGATACTTTGAAAGAAGATAGCTCTTGGTTTTACTTTAATATGGGCTATATACACAAGACACCCATGATGGTCGACCCATTGTTCAGAAATATTTCTTGTACCCAGTGGGGTGTACTGCACAAAACTTTTTGCACCAAGGAGGCACAATATGCGGGAATCCCGCAATGGCGCATCCTAGGATCAACACTGTGTACCTCCCCTGTCTTTACTTTTCTTACCTCACTACCACCACCACACCCTTACATCTTACTGGACTTCTACCTTTTCCTTACACAATTTACCCTTATGCTGCTAAGTCTTTCTTTTTCATCAAAAAGTCTACTCCTAATTCTTACATTATTCGTACTGTCTCCATCTGTAAAATGTTACCTGTCCCAATAAACAACATAATTTAAGACCAACCCCCCCCCCCCCAAATAAAACCCCCAACCCAGTCTTTTAACAACAACAAAAAAGATGGGTAGGGTTATAGCTGAAAGATAAGCAGGAAAATGGACTTTCTCAGCATAGACTGTGGGAATATAATGTACACCTAGTTGCCCTGGTATCAATCTCTACAGGGGCTTGCTCCAATTCCTGCAAATCATTTTTTTCTACATCAGGCCTTCAAAACCTCATTTGCTAAGTCAACTGTATATCCTCAACTTGCCTCTTTTTTCTATCACTCTTAAGCCATATTCCACATCCTACCCCATTCAGCTTTCACACATTTTGACATTCACATAAGCTATTAAAATATCTCTTTTTAAGAAGTTGCTAGGATAAAGCGGATTGTACACAATGACAATGTATGCACAGATACACTTCTCTCCTTTAGGATATGTGATCTAAACAAACCTGAAGACTGCCAAACTGTATAACCTTAATGAAAATATATAAATGCATGCACGAAGCCATGTGTCCTCATACATTTTTTTTTTTTTGACTCTTAAAATCTGCTTCACTTTCAGAGGACTGAAGACCTGAAAAAGAAACATCCAAGTTCACAGAACAAACAAACATCACAAGTCAACATCAACAAAGAAAAAACAAACCACAAAAAAACCACCAAAAACAACCAAAAAAGTGGGGGAAAGTTATCGACAAATGTCCGAGGACATCAGCAAAATTCCACTGGAGCGCCCCTTCGGGCCAGGGAAAAATGGGTCTTGAGCATGCTTTAAAAAGGGCATGCCCAACACCCATCACAAAATTGGTAAATATCAATTCAATCTAAACTTAAAATTTTAAACACAAAAATAAGGAATGGTTAAAAAGAAAACAAAGAAAACCACCCCCCCAAAAAGTCCGTCAATGTTCAAGAGTACTTTTTTATGGTATAAAGACTGAGGAGGAGAGAAAACAACAACATGCCTTTGTAATTGAAACTCCAACATTTGGTGAACTCTAACAGGAGCAGCCATAACTAGAAATCAATGCTTAAAAAAGATCTATAAACATCCAATTTGAGAATTTTTCATAACACTTTAAAAAACACCATAAATTTGAACATGAAAAAAATGGAATCTTTATGTATATTAAATCCATTTTGTATTAGAATTATGAGTGGTAATAATAATAATACAAGCCAACTAAGAAATAGGTCAGCCAAGTAATTCAATAAAGAAAAAAAAAAAAACTCGAACAAACAAGCATTGCAAACTCTCAATAATTTGTAAATATATGCAAAAAAACAAAAAACAAAAAAAATTGTTAAGATTTTGTTTTTAAAAAGTTAATACAAGTAAATGAAAGCAACTACCGGTACGTGCAAAATGAAACTGCCTTTCTGTCAATAAAAACGTAGGAGGCAGCAAGGCAGTTTTAGAATGCATGTAAAATACTGTCAGTAGATCTTAAAAAGAAAACATAAACCCAGACGACAGCCAGGAAAAGGGCCCTTCCAAGAGAGACCGCTGCTGGACACACACTTATGTCATCTTCTTTAGTGCATCAAGGCCAACACCTGTCCTCATGCTGGCCACATCAGAGGGGGGTGGGGGTGGGGGGGAGTAGATTTTTTTCTTTAATTAAAAATCAACCAGAAAAAAAAAAATCATGTATATATATATCAGAGCACCAAATTCATATAACATTTAAAATAGAATATTAACTTTCAGGTAAAGGGGGAGGAGACAAAATATGGGGATGAAGAAGAAACGGAAATAACAGGCAGAGTAAAGCAGACAAAAGGAATGAGAATATTAGTGGTTAAACTGACAGAATACATAAGAAACTTGCCTTGATAACTATATCTTACTGCAATGGCAACAGTGAATGCTGGTCCCCCCCCCCCCCCCTCCAAGTCCCTGTTCATCTGAATAACAGGTCCTCAGCTACAAACAGACAAAAACTAGGGACGTAGACATATCGTCCTTACCATGAGAAGGGTTACAAATTCTGACACCTGGTTATCATACTTAAAATTGACACTCTGGTCATTAGCACAAGAAAAAGGAAGCAGAAATAAAACCACCATTGTAATAACTATGGGCAGAAAAAACGAAGGAGAATCTGGGATCATTGTCTTCATGAGAAGAACATGGGATAATTTGATGCAGTCATTATCAGGGGGAGGAAAACTTGAGAGAATGACAATGATCATAACCATAAGGACTTTTACCATTACCATGGGAAGAAAAACTAGAAAGCATCTGACAAAGGATAAGTGCAGAGGGCTAAAAAAAATTATTTTTAAAAAAAAAGTGCAGATGGCTTGGTGTCAACACAACTTCCCTAGTCAACTGTCTGCACAGTGAAGTCTTCCTCCCAATAAGGGCCTGAACTGTAGACTTTAACAAAAACCTGTTGCCATTGCGCTATTAGGATAGATAATGCCTGAAAGTTCACGACTTGGTCACAGAAAATTAGAAAGTGGCTTACAAGTTCATACACCAAGACTCGTTGTTGATCTATAAAATAAAAATTTCATAAAAAATTCAAAAGAAAAAAAAAAAGATTGTCAAACTAACAAAAATAAAATATAGTAGCTCAAGTGAGAAGCCAATACAATGGGGGAAAAAGGAAAAGGGAAGGGGGGGGGGAGGAGGGAAAGACATAAGCCTCGTGTGGTAGCTGATTCTGCTCAATAGGGAGCAACTGTTTTAGTCTTCTATGAAACATTAAATGATAGAACTGGAATTTTCTTTGTCACTTCAGCTACCTCAAAAAATGGAAAGGAAGGAAAAACTGCACAACACATTGTAATATGTTTCAATGTAACAAACTGCTTGAATTAGTAAGCAAGATTTTTAAATACCTTTCTGTGTAAAATCAACAAAATGGATGCTTTCTGGAATTTCTGGTAAGATATGAAAATGAGTTCTCAATTTATATCATTAAATAGGAAAAGGAAAAAGTCACAAACCACTGAGGTGTTCCAGGTATAAGTAGAGAACAATTATAATATTCTTAAGCCACTCTTAACTCGATATTATGTCAAACTTCTTTTGATTGAAAATTGTAGGTGTATAATATATTGAACAAGAATGGTGGGAAAGAAGTTGGCCATAAAGTGATAAAATATCCAATTCAGATTTCCTGTTAGCATACACGTCCGCTTACACCAGCAATCTGTATCATGTATGCAGTAACCAACACAGGTACAAAAATCAACAAAAGTTAGGAAATTGTACCCCTCCAAATAATGTTTTTAATAAAGCTTTTCGTTATGATCATTTCTCAAACATCACCTTTAAATGAAAAAAAGCAATCACAATAAGGCACAGCAAAAATAAAAACTAAACAAAAAAATTTAAAAGATAAGAACTTAAGTAAAGTGATTTTTAAAAAAAAGTGACTAGATATTTTGCATAATTAATGTATAAGTGTTTAATAGCATCTGCTATCACTACCCTTTTGTCTAAGAAAACCAAGCCATACCTGGGAAAATGTTTCTCTGAATACATCAGGATACATCTCTATATATGCATGTATATACACACACAGTCATTCGCCGTAAATGTGCACAGTTAGGACAGATGAAAAATCTACAGCTCTTTAAGTACTCACATTCGTTTCTGTCAATCGCCATAAATGTGCACAGTTAGATGAAAAAATCCCAGCTATATGTACTCCCATTCACTTCTGCTCCACAGATTAGCCCCCACCCCCCAAAACAAATCAGCTCATCCAAGATTAACTCATATAATGCGATCTCACTGTAGCAGTTAAAAGCACTGAGCTGCAATCTATTCTTCCTATTTACTGACATACATGCTTTAATATCAGCTGACTTCCATCTCCCAAATCCACCGGTTTAGATACTTAGCACTAGATCAAAGGACGACAAACTCAAATCTCAGTCCATGCCGACAGGCTAGAAGAGATTTCGCTCCTGGGAGCCAAAATTTCTGTGGACTCTGAATAACTTTTGTAGAGTCTTTTGGATGGGATTTTTAACAAGGATCCTGTGTATATGCACCTAAAACCCCAGATCAGGCTATTATAGGCTAGTTGGAATAGTTAACAAAATAAAGACTGTCTTCAAGTGTCCGTAATAGGAAAAGCCATAACCATCCAGTAAATCTTCCTTATTTTCTTTACTCTAGGATCAATTTACAAAGTAGCGTGTCTGCAGAGTACTACTCAGGATTACTGTTAACTTTCCTTACTCTATCAGAACATAACACTGCTGGGCACTCAGAAGCTACAAATTTCAAACGATATCCAAGTCTTTTTTTTCTTGATGATTGCTCCATTTCCCTTTCTGAAACAAGAATCACCTTGGTAGACAGCTATCGCTAAGCCTAAAATGGGTTTAGCTGTGTAGGGGCTATACGACCCTAAAAGTAATCACAATAACCTTTTTTTTTTAGAAAATAGGCACACCTTCCTACAGCCCTATTTACATTCTGAAGCACAAGGTTTCACGCCTGCCTTTAAAAAAAATTTTTTTTTAATTTACCGTTCTTAATTTTCCTTGCATAAATTCATATTTATAAAACGTTACATCCTAAATACTTTGTTTCAATTGGAGGCTCTACTCGAAAATCAATCATTAACTCATTGAGGTTGTGCCGAAGCTTAAGCTTCGGCACTCCTCTCCTTTACTGTGACGTGCCGAAGCTTAAGAATCGGCAAACTTACGAATTTTTTTTAAAACCACAAAGTTATGGTTAACTCAAGGGAAAGTACTCTGGTCTGTAGGGCAATCATTTTTCTAAACACATTTGCTTTCCTTGACCATAAGCTTGCCTAGTTTTTGTCTGTTGGCCAATTTTGTTTGACATGTCAACAAGCTATATTTTTTGGATTTCACGCACTCCAGTGTTATGATTTTTTAAAAAAAAATAATCTGTTGTAAAAAAAGTGACATCAGATGGATTCAGCCAGCTTCAGGGAACTTTACTTTGGTGAAAAATTATCACATTGCTTCAAGGGGACTAGTTGATGAATAGTTCAAGCCATTTAAGATACCAGCCCTAATTTTCAAAACTTTTTATTTTTCAGCATTCAGTGACATATTTTGAAAATTTGTAAAAAATAAATACAGTCATCTATTAAAAAACTGTAAAAGAATCTCAAAAGAAGACATTATAAACTTTTCAATGATGTATAATGTGTATGTAATTATTATGTTGGGTAAGTCTGCTGAATTTTTCAAATATAGCCCAAATCACGCGTCACCACAAAATGGCCGGATCCATTTCACTGCGACTCCAATGAGTTAAGCATTGTAGCTATACTTGGGTTTGAAAAAAGCCAGGAAACAACATTTCTGCAAGAATCACAAAGGCAGAGTACAAACTATGTGTTGTCAGTGTTGAATAGAGGCAGTAGTACTTCCAGTCATGTGAAACCCTCTACAATAATATGATTAGTTGTCAACCTGTGTTTCTGAGGGGAAAGTTCACGACTGAAGGATATAATTTTCAAATCCACCAAATAAACACCTTTCATTAAAAAAAAAAATCAGCTTCAATCATAGCAATGTCACGAATCACCCCAAAACTTCAGAAATGAGTATATGCATCTGTCATGACATCAAACCCAAGCTTGAGCATGCATGTCAGCATGAGACCATCATGGCTTTTCAGAAAAAGCCCCTTGGGAAGAATGGTGCATTAGAAAACTACACCACCTCAAGGCAGTTTCATTCCAGATAGCAATTTGACTGTGTTCAGAATAAGCACTACTCCTAAATGTGACCCTCATGCTGCTTGGAGCCAATTTTGGCAAGTGGGGATCAGGATGTTGACTTTGATCAACTATAAAACTACCAACTTTCTTCTACTTTGTACTGAAGTGTTAAGGTGTTAAGCATTGTCTTCTTTTGCTTTAAAAATGTGTTTTAAAAACACCCAATCTCTCATCCCGACAACATATTACAATGCAAACTTTGTCAATTTCTCATGATGTCACTTCCTGGAGCCTAGCACTTCATTTTTCCGGTCAACTTTTCATAAATTGTCATTTTTAATCTGTATTGAATGGCCTTTTTACCGCTGATTAATGTCATGTTAGCAACTAAAAATTGACCTCCTGTGCAATGCCATTCATGTGGTGGAGGGTCACAAATGGTAACTTCGAATTTTCACTGTCACACTGTCGACATGGATTTTCGAAATCATGGAAAATCTTTTAGGCATCTTAGTATCAACAGTCTTCCTATTTGTGCGTCATGCCTGAATTTTTTATATTTTTTTAAAAGTCAAGTGGTGCAAGCAGACACCAACCATGTCTTTCTATCCATCTTTCTATCAGTGCTCTGTCATATTCAAAGCTTGAAGCCATGCAGCAGAAGCGCACTTAATACAATGTACAGTCCTAAATATAATTCCCCCCCCCATTTCTTTGTGAAAAAGCCACTTGAAATGGAATGACCTACACACACATATATATATATAATACTGATCATCACAAGGACTGCTCAAAAACTTTTATTAGACAAAAAAATAAAACAAAAGTATGAAAAAATGCAGATAAATTGACAAAACAAAAACCTCTGAACTAAAATGTCCACAAAGACCAAAAATAAGAGAAAAAAAATCATTTTCTGAGTAGGGAGCGGGACATGTGTACGGGAGGGGGGAAAAAAGATTGAATATAATGGGGAAAATCTTCAATAAAACAACCTTTTGCAGTAAAGTCTGTAAGAAAGCAATCTAAAATCCGTTTTGCTATTTGTTTTGGGTAAGGAGAGGAAAAAAGCCATTTTCTATAAAATGTGTTAACAGGGGTGGTCAGAGATTGCAAATAAGCACAAGTCTCCCCTTTCCCTGAAAGAACTGAGTTAAAGGAAGAATAGGTTTCCCCTCTCCACCACTTCTTTCTCTTGGCACATCCTGTAAATAGAATATAGGATTAAAAAGTCCATTATAGGCTATATCCATCTTCTCTGGCCTGCTCAGAACAGGGGTAGCTGGACATCTTCCCAGACCACACCTCATGGCAAGACATCTAACAGCAGAGAGATCAGGCATCACAACAGTTCTAAGCAAATGACAGACAAGGAGGGTCAAGGTCTCCACTAACTCCAAGCATAATATTTTTCACTTAAGGTTGTTACAACAATATTCTTTTAAGTATGCTCTTCAAAACATGTAGCCCTCTAAAAACACCACCACGTGGACAGTGTGCTGCAAACAGCTTCACACAGAAAACCCCTGCTTCTCTGAAGAATTAGATTCTCTGCTGGAGAAGGTGCTAACAGAGGTTTCCTTTGCAAAAATTTGGACAGTGTTGGTTTCATCCATGCATAAGCGGATTACCCTTTCACAACACTTCTCCCTACTCCAGAGGGGAAAAACAAAGACATTGGGTCTACTGCACCTCTAAAATAAATGCACAAATGTGAACTGGACATGTATTACAAAATAAAACAAATTTCCACTGAAATACCGCCTTCATCCTGCTGTAAATGTAGAGATTTCTGATCCTCAATCTTGTCTGTCATCCTTTTCAGAGAAATGTTAAAACAGACCATTCTCTGCGAAATGTTCTGCTGCCTGACCTGCCTATATCTCTTGGCCCTACAAAAAAGACCAGTTGGGTCAAAAAGAGTATTTTCTGATGTTTTCTCTCTCAACATAAAAAACCCGCCCCTTCAACATCCAATTACACTGTATGTTTGTCTTTTGTGTTAATAACATGAACATTTTGTTGTCTTATTGCGAGTATTCTCTAATCCATGCTAAGTTCTGATAGCTATGCACAACTCGCAATATTAAAGGTTGAAGCTTTACACTGCTAAAACCCAAATCTTATATCAGCAGATTTTACCCAACATTTATGTAGCACTTTGTAGTAGGTAAAAAAAAAAAAAAAATTTCTTCTTTCAAACGAGGTTTAGACTAAAGTAAGCCTGTATATTTTGGTTAGATAACCTTGGATCAGTTCTCAGTAGGAGGAAACGTTGGAGATATTAAGAGGAGACAACAGCAGAAGAGGAGCTGAATGAAAGGGAGGGGGCCTACATAACTGACAGACTAGATGATAACTCGTGTGGCCAAAAACACTTGAAAATTAACTCTGCAATTTACCCAATTCTGAGCAGGCAATGACTGGTGGATATATACTATAGAAGGGAAGGGGCAACTATTCAACAGCATCATGTCAGCTGATGGGCAACTGAGATAGGGGGATAAGAAAGAACCGCTTGTCCTTCCAGGCAATGTCGCCAGATCTTCACACAACTAAAACCTCTCCCATGAATAAAAAACTGAAATTGCTAGAATAATCTTGTCTTGCAATAATAATTTTGCCTTTTTGTTTTTTCACTGCATGGTTAAGGACAGTGCGGTGACCCCCAATCTCAGTGTCCATAAGCAGACGAATCTTTCTGCACAACCCAACAGGATTGTCGGCGGCCCATGTATCTTGATAGTCCTACTGTTGCAGCATTGTTCATCAGCCAACAGATGCCCTGCCCCTTTGATCCTCATGGACATCTGAAGTCCTTCAGCAATGCAGCAACAGTTTCCTCCTTGGAGGCCAAGGTCTTCACTGGATGTAAAGGGTGTTGAGAACCAGGACATGGTGGTTGTTCTTGGCCAGTGTTACCACATAGCCTTCCGAAGTGATCTTCAGCCCGCAGCAGCGGCTTACCTTGACGTATGGGCATTGAAACTCTCCGATGAGTGAGCCATCACGCTGGAAGACAGCCACATGAAAACGGTTTCCATGGCTGTCCCCAATAAGAACATCCCCTGCATCACTGATGTCAATGCCATTGGGGTAGTTGGTGATGTTTTCACACCCAATCCGGCGCAGAAAACCACCTTCTTCATTGAAAACAACCACGCAGTGACCCTGAAACAAAACATTCTCTTATAACAGGCATGGTACTGAAGAAAAAGTGTTTTTCCCTTAAATGGTTTGAGGGTCCAGGAGGTATTTTCCCCTTAGTGGGGTCAAGGGGCGGAGCCCTTTGTGGGGGTCAGAGAGAGAGAGAGAGACAGAGAAAGACAGACACGCTGAGAGACAGAGAAATATAGGTTTTTCAATAATTCTAGGCTGTAGAAAAGCCTCTCCTTGAATTAATTTCAGTTCTTATAATCTCTCCTTTAACAGTCATTTCTTCAACCCTAACGAGGTTTTATACCCAAGTAATCATATAGCAAAAATAAGGACATATCTAAACAAATGTGCACAAACACAGAAAGAGGAAGAAAGAGAAAGAGAGAGAAAAGACAGAGAAAGGACAGCGAGAGAGAGAGAGAGATTGTGATGGTGGGGAAGCACATGGAATAATACCCCAAAATGCGGGTGTATGTGAAAAGTGTGTGTGTGTGAAAACTCTGTGTGTGTGTTGCAGAGAGAGAGACAGACAGAGATACTGAGAGACAGAGAAAGATAGTTTTGTGAGTGTGTGTAAGAGGGGGGTGGGGTGGGGTGTGAGAGACAAGACAGACAGAGACACAAAGAGAAAGTGTGTGAGGAGGGGGGGGGGGGGGGGAGGGAGAGGGAGAGGGAGAGAGATACAGACAAGAGACAGAGGAGGGGGGAGAGAGAGAGAGAGTGAGAGAGAGAGGCCCCTTCACTTACTACCTAGGCTAGTGAGGACTTGCGATGTAAAGCAGAGAAGTAATCTGCATGGAAGTTACGTCCCTTGATGGGTATCGTGAGTTTCATTTTTTCCCCTTGTTTTCTTGGGGTTTTTGGTTTATAAATTTTCTTTTTCACAGGTTTCCGCGAATTTCGAGATGTACCATGCCTGATAAATAAATACAGACTTCTGAGTTTCATATAGAGAACTGACACCATCAGCACCCATCTCTTCTCCCTCACTGCTTTACTTTCCCTGACCCTAAAGAGGCATGTACCCATTTACAGCTGGGGGACCGTACTGAGCCATGGTGGGCAAACGGTCACCCATCCAACACATAACACTGCTTAAGGGGGACCAAGGCATAGATTTTCACCCCAAAATTTTTTAAAATGAATTTTGGAATTATGGTAGTATTAGGTCAAGTAATGTCTCAACTTCACAGTTTTGTTACTCATAGTGTTTGTTTTGACCGATATCATACCTAATAAAATCATTTTCTGACGTGGGTGTGTGTGAAATTTGAGCGAACGTGGCCAAAAAACCGCAAAAATTGCATCGGTTTTGAGATCGTTGCGCTCGCCGACCTACTGCTCTACTCCCCTTCTATGGTATCAATGTGAAGGTCATTCACTGACCTACTTTCTGACAACACTTGTCAATGGATAACTTTACTCACGGAAACACACGAAGACCGAATCCGAAGGAACCCGAGAGGCATTTACTGATCGCATATGGTTGAGTCAATGTCTCTGATTGGCTTGTGGCCGTAAAAAATTAGCTGATTGGTTCTAAGGGTCACGTGACTTTTATCCACGATGGCGGACGTTTTCTTCCTGAGTTCGATCAACGCACGAGTCGGACCAGTTTTTTAGCCAGTGTTTTACTGAAAGTCTCAAAAATGCCAAAATATGCCGAAAACAAGTGTTGGACAATCAGTGCCATCAGCAGAAGGAACAGAAAACGGATGAAACAGAAAATAGACTGGTGATCGCCAACTGAAGTGGTGACCGACTTTGCTGTGCCATGCACATCAACTTGCGATGTCGTCAACAGCCACTTGCTTACTTCTCTGATGTGATAATTGGAAATTTTTCTCCATAAAACGTGTTATCAGTGGCTGGCATCAACACTAGCTCTGATAAAGGCCGGTTGCGCAAGAAAAATAAACCGATCTGTGAGCCGCAACTTTTCAAACGACTGCAGAATATCGTCATTGATGTGTCAACCTTAGAAAGTTTGTTGACAACGTAAAAGTGCACCAAGTGTTAAAAACTCCGAGCCAAATGTAGACAGACTTGAATAGCTACATTTTCCATCAATTTACATATGTTTTGCGAACGTAGCTGACGATTTTGTTTCTATCAAGTCAAGTGTTGGAACTTAGCAAGCATTCAGTAGTGCCTTTATTTCTGTTTTGCAGTTTGCTCTTTGACCAGGGCTATTCACTGTATTCACCTGTCTGCTCACATACACAAATATTGCATTAAAAAAAATATAACATTTCTGATGTTTTCACATCATAAGTCCCATCAGCATGCATTCTTTTAATTGGCTGCAGAAAGAGGCCAAGGACTGAATTTGTTTTGTGTTCTGAAGTCCTGTTCCGCCATCTCTTACCACATCAATTTTTCTTCTCTCTTTGCCTTTAAAAAATTTTAATATCACTTTCTCTCTTGTATTTTCCATTCTCACACACATTATTACAAATATTAATGTATAGATCTACAGCTGAGATGAAGATCGATCAGCATGCAGTCTGTCTGGAGGCGAGGTAGGTTTCCTGCAACACTATGCTTGCCGGGCTTGATTTTGTGGCAGGGAGCAATGCAAAAGTAATTGTAGAGAAATCAGACATTCTCAGAGTGAAAACAGCCACCAGAAAATCATCTTCCAGGGCCAGAGACGAGGGGGAAAAAAACAAACTAAGGTATGTGGAAGGCAAACATAGCCAGGCAGGCATGGGGGGGTGTATGCCCCAGGAGCCTCCTGAAAAATTTATTTTATAAGAAAAGCTGTCTCTAATCACTCAGTATTGTTGGCCTATTGTTATTTTACAATTCATAATTTAAAAAAAAATGTTTAATCATGAGTTTCATTGATTTAATTATTAACTAAATCTTTACGGGCGTTTTTCTCAAAAGTGGGTTCAGCTGGGTCAGTCGTTTGGCCCCTCTGTAACTTCTGACCTAATGAAAACAATCCAATGAAATTTGGCATACTGGTGTAGAAACATGTGCTGAGTGCAATGGTAGTTTCAGTTCTGTTTTTCAATATCAAGTGATATTTTTTAAAAAGAGAATGAAATTTTTTTCGCGTTTTTGGAGATGACAGAAACAATACTTTAACTAAAACATCTTTTTTTTGGTGATCATTGCACAAAGTGACATCAAATCAAACTAGAAAAATTATTAACACCATTATGTAATGCATATCTTGAAAGCAGCAGAGGGGCTAAACAGCAACCCATATTAAAAATTATCACATTATCATATCTGTTTGACTTACATACTTCAAACTTAGCACAGATAGCCATATTAATGCACTTGTATGTGTACCAAATTTCATGAAGATATCTTTATTAGTTCCTGAGAAACAAATTTGTAAAAAGTGACACAGTGGTCCCCCTTAATTTTCCTGGGGGAAAGTGAGTGCTCTGACCACTGAGCTATCCCATCCTTTTTCATACTTTTCACACACAAACACACACACAAAAAAAATCACCCGTATACTACATACATACTATCACCCATATATTATTCCCATCTACACACAATGGTCTACTCTTCCAAAATGATCAACAGGGTTTCATGTGTGCCCAAGATGTTCTGCATGCGTTTGTATAGTCTTATCTGAAGGACTTTAGAGGGACTGGAATTGGAACTGATGTTATCTCCTGGGGGGAAATCCCCTTGAACTGTCATCTCAGTGGTAGCTGAAACTGGATCAATGCCAGATCGCAAGCAAGACACAGGCTATTCTGGCCCCCCATTGATACATAAATCCTGTACCCAATACTACGCACTGCGGAACATCTGAAATTTGCCTGCATTCACTTCAAATTATAATTTTTCACATTAAATGAACCAAATAAGAATGAAAGATGTAAACATAGATACCTCTCATCACAAATGACCTGGAAGTATAACATGTAAACTTGGTTTTGGAAAGAAGAAAAAATAATGCAAACGTATTAGTTTGCCTGCTCTCACCTTGAAATCACAAACAAAATATTCCTTGTTGCTGACAGCGATATCAGAAGGTTCTCGCATGTAGTCACTGCAGTCGAACCACTTGACCAGCTCCCCAGCCTCAGAGATGACAAAGACAGTGGGCGACACACTGTCCACAGCCACAATATTACCTGCACAAATGCATGCATTAACCCTCTTGTTGTTGGATTCTACAGAGCTAAACTGCCTGTAGATTTTGAATTCTTTGAAGGTTTTCTACCTCCATCTGACTTACTTTACTCCTAAGACAATTTGTGTGCATGACAAGCTATCAAGCTGAAATTTTGTCACAAGCTAGGTATGTCTTTGTACTTGCATTTAGGTGCAAGTTTATGTGTCTGGTCACCAGATGTCTTGTCATTGTCACCTTATTTGTCACCAATCACAGGTAAAAATATGGTATATATGATAAAACAGCAAATCCTGCATGGATTTGACAATAGTTCAAGCATGTTAGTGTCGAATAAGGAAGTGATACCCAGCTGATGTGTTTACCAATAGTTATGTGCAATAGTACTTCAAGGATGTGTCACACAATGTCCCCATAGCACCTGTTGTTTTATGGTTATGTCTTGAGGAGACAGAAGTTTTGTTTAACTATTTTTTCTTTTGAAAACAAGTCATATTCAATCAACATGTGACCTTTATATTGCATTTCATATCTGCGTGTGCTACCACATGTTTGTTAAGTGTACAGAAGTGTATTATTGTACATGACTGTCACACTGTCACCAATGTCACAGCACAGGTGTGACAAATTCGAAACACAGAACTTCTGTAACCCTACAAAATTTTATTGTTGGTAGTCTCTAAAGTAGTTAGTGGTGGCACAGGGTCACATCACATCACAAAAAGCACAAATTATGGATGTATGTGTGTGTTTGGGGGAGGGTACCCATTGCTCTCACCTGTCGAACCTTGGCAGACCGGAGACCTATTTTATTTTCCTTGCTATTTTCATTATCGGCATATCTGTTCGTTTCTGCCATTGCAGTTTCAAAGCAAAAGTGTGCTAATAATGAGAAAACAATCAAAAGGCATCGTTTTCAGGTGTCTATGCCGCGACGTGTCGGGAGGTCAAATTTCTCCACAGTCAATGTGTGTAGCACAGGAATGTGCCCTGTAGCACATTATTTTCTGGCTCACTCTTCTCCGTGCAGCATTTCCTTCCTCCTCTTCCTCGTAAGCGTTTAATATCGGACTCACCAATTCTCGTTCAAATGTTTCTACTTCCAAGACAATAACATTCAATTTATCGTCTCGCTTATCAGATGAATCATCTGCTACTAAAGAAAACGCCATTTTTTTCCCGCCACGCTGCACCATTGAAAAGCGTTCTGGTCGCTGGCTGTTATTTCTTCCTTCCCTCCCCACTACACGCATGTTAGTGGTCTAAATTTATCACTGGCACCCTCTGATACCCTCCCTGCATCGCCCCACCAATTTTCAGACACATAGTGTGAAAACCGCGAGATCTGTGCGTGATGGAAAAGTACTGCCCATGTGGGCAGCACCAACTGGTCCAACTGGTCGGCTGCGGTTGCATTGGAATCTAGGGGCAGCCACCGTTACCGTCGGCTGCGGCCGGATCGGGGACAAGAGGGTTAACTCTCCTACTACCAGTTGGCAGGTTGACCCGCCCGCTTACTACTTGATCGGTGAAGCTGCGGGCGGGTGTGGCCGCCAGATACCTGGGGACACCAGGTGTCTCCCTTTGCGCTATTGATATATGGTCTCACACCCCTTATCGCTTTAGACATGCGCTTCACTTGATCACTTTTTGTGCCGATTTAAAAATTTTTTTTTACAGTGATGTCATCAAGTGACGATTTTTGGAGGGAGCTGCATCAATAAGGTGACTGCTTCAACGAACTTTTTGGAGGATTTTCTGTGAAAATAACGGCTGAACTTATGCGGACCGAAATGGACTTAGAAGCTGCACAGAGGATTCAAGAGTTGCAGAGTGGAATCAATGTGCTGTGTTTATTGGCGATTCAAGTGATGAAGATGACTATGACAGTGGTGTAAACAACGTTCCTGCCGAGGGGGGCATTTTACTGTGTATGTTCTTTCGAGCCAGAAGGCCCATAGAGCCGGAGCTTATCCCGGTTTCTGTAGCGTTAAGCGAACTGATGGTTTTTCACCACCCCTGTGACAGGACGCTAGTCTGTCGCCAGATACTTCCCCAGCAGAGCTGGTACCCACTTGTACACCTGGGTGGAGTGAGGAAAATAGGAGTAAAGTGTCTTTCCCAAGGACACAACACCGAGCCGAGCGGGGATCGAACCCGCGACCTCTGGATCACGAGTTGACCGCCTAAACCACTCGACCACGGTGCCTCCTGCATTTCACTGTGACTGGCTTAAAATAAACAAATTTCGTGAAAATTGTGGCTCCAGAAACTTGCAAGATGAATGCTAGTGACTCGTGGATAGTATGATAGGGGTTTTTTCCTCAGTTTTTCACTGACGAAGTGCAAAATAAAATTGGAACAAACCGTGACCTGATTTCATTGGCCATTTGTTCGTCAGCCTGTATGCTTGTTTGTGAGTGTGATTGCATGTTATTTTAATATTATCTGAACATTTTCATTTATTTTGCATGTTTGATTTTATTTTACTTCATCTTTACCTCTTGAAATAGTCGTATTTTTAAAAATTATTGCATAACCACCGTGGCCAATAACAACCACAACATAATCGCCATCAGCATTCCACAACAAGTCACACAAAAGTAAAATGAAGAAATATGGGCTTTTTATTCAAAACTACACAAGCACAGAAAGTTTCATGCAGATCTGTCTTTATTTCGAATTTTTAAAATTTTATTTTTTAAAGTCAGTAGCTGTGAAACTGAAGGCCACTGCAGAAAATACTTGGTTTACAGTGGTAAGAGAAACGGAATGCGGTAGTAGAAGAGTTAACCCTAGTAGCGCGGTTCCCGGAATATTATCACTGGCACCCTCTGATACCCTAGGCTGTGTGGCGGATCCCGGAATATTCCGGGATGACGTGGGTGGTCATAGTTGAAAGCTTACTTTCGCTTTCAAAGGTCAGCCAATGAATGTTAAGGCCGTTGTAGGCCCGCAGAAAGGGGTGAAGGTCGTTTGACACACACAAGCAACGAAGAATCTGATTGGTTAAGAGTGTTTTTTTTTTTTTTTCGGACCAGCCGAGATCGTCTTCAACAAAAATGGCGGCCAGTGTTTGCACTAGAATTTCTTCAAGCGTTTTTCGAGCTTTTTTACAATATTGACAGCGAGGAGGAGTTTTAGAGGCTGGATTTGGTTGAAATAAACAATAAGAGAGATGATGAGGTAAGGATTGTGGAATATTTTTGAAAAACTTGGTTAAAATCGATCGCGATCGGACTGAATCGAGCGGTGCTAGTTTTTGCTGGATGGACTTCTTCGCTACTGGGCGATTTCGACGTCACAGATTGTTTTACTTTTATTTTGACGCCAACGATGGGCTTCGAAATAACTGTTGTTGAGTCAAATCGCTATGCTGCTGAATACTTTGCATCACATGAAATCAAGCGATCTTTGTATTTTCGTCATAGAAAGCCACCACTTCGCACATTCCGCCATGACGGTCACGATGGCGTCAATCCTTTCGCTGAACTTTTCCGAGTATTTGGTGACCGTTAAAGCGATACAAACTCCTTATTTTTTGAAAACTAATGTCAAGAAATAGTGTTTACCTAATCATGACATTTATGCACCGCAAGAACTTTGCTTATCTTGTTAAAATCGATCTGGGGCCCTGACGATGGAACAGTGATCAGTAGTGCGCACACGATTTTTTTTTTTGGATTTTTTTTTACATAATCATAATCACTACACATTATTATAAAATTACACTCATTTAAAAGCATATTATCTGTTCTTTCCAGTGATATATAGCTTAACACATTTAATTCAGTTTTATATATCAATATCAAGGGTTGTTCGAGCCCACCCTCCTCCAAAACAATGCTAGCCAATGTTAATTCAGCCAATAGAAGTGAGGCTTGTTGCTGCATATTCAGCGCTACTAGGGTTAAAATACATAGTTTATTTCACTAACCCACAGTTTGCATCTTCAAACTAAATACAACACATCTTTCACAGTTGATTTCACTGTTCTACATTTTTAATCTCAACTCCACAGAATGAAAACTTACCTGAGGCAGTGATGGCCAGTCCTGCCACGATGTCAATATATCGGATAGCGATCTTCTTCATGAAGTGGCCAGATCGGGTGAAGATCTGCATGCGTGAGCGTTCGTTCCCACGGTCACAGACAACAAACTTGCCAGAAGGTCGCATGACAGCAACTTTGCGAGGGTACCATAGCTGGCCTTCTTCACGTCCTGGGATCAGCCAGTTTGATCAGATTGGACATAGCCAAAAACTCAGTCTCATGATTTACATCTGTATAAGTTCATACAACAGTTTTGGGTCAGCAAGACTATTATAAGCTTGATGCAGAAAAATATGATGCACACAGATTCAATAATCATGGAAGCAAATGAACTAATTATGTCTGTACAGTTCACAATGTACTACATGACAAGATTAATACCCTTTCACAACCTCTTCATTCCAGGCAGGTTAGCCTCTTGCATTCATAATGGGCAGAAATGGGAATAGTCTGACAGCTTGCTAGTGTATGCAACAGGAGCACGTGATGATACTTTTCCACCACATGATGCTATGGTCAAGCATACAAAGGATATAAAGTTGGTAGGGTTTTCCTACCAAGAGAGTCACATAATCGTCCAGCACTATTTTGAGATGCTGGTGCCATTTCCATTCACACATACCCATTTTGAGGCTAAAGTAGCAAATACCCATTTTGAGGCTCAAGTAGCAAATAGCAAATTTGAGGTGAAAGTAGCAAAAGAATAAAAAAAAAACTAGGGAAAGTTTCACCACTGACAATCCAAATGCAAGAGGGTTTTATTTTTAAAAATCCAACTAAACAACAAAAACACGATTGTTCAGAACACTGACAATCTCAATCGAAAAAGACAAATATGGGCTGGCAACCCACAAAACAAGAAATTTAAAGAAAAATAAAAAAACAAATACCCCTGGTGTGAAAAACTTGCGTATTTTTAATAAAAGAAACCACACAAATAGCTTACCTGGAATACCGAACTGGGTTTTGAATTCTCCAGTCTTTTCAAAGACCTGGATGCGATGGTTGTTAGTGTCAGCCACAATGATGTCTTGCTCAATGCCCAAGCAGAAGCCATGCGGAGAGTTGAACTGGCATTTACCAGGGCCAAGCTGTCCAAACTTGCAGCTGTTTAACATAGTATGAATACAATGAAAACAGTATTTCAACAACCCCCGATATAGTGTAGATGCTAGGTCTTCATAAAGGGATGGCATAAGACTTACTTGACTTATACCTATCGATTCCCTGGAGAACACAGGGCCGCAAAAATACCCCTCCAACGAACTTGATTCTGGGAGATCCTCTTCAGCTCGGCCCATGTCATTCCGGCTGCCTTTGTCTCTGTGTTGCTTTTGCGCCAGATCTGTTTTGGTCACCAGCTTTCCACTTCCCTTGTGGATTCCAGTCAAGGGCCTCCCTGGGGACATTGAAGCAGGCTTGCGGAGTGTCAAGGGACTCCCTGGTGACATTTGAAGCAGGCTTGTGAGGTGTACAGCCAATCCATCCCCATTTTCTTTGATCATGAATTTGATTGGGGCATGTCTCCTGTCCCACAGTTTTTTAAATTTTTTTTATTGGTGATGACTTCCAGCCACCTGATATTGAGGATGTTCCTGAAGCATTTGTTGGTAAATGTCTGGAGTTTGTGGGTGTTGGTCTTTGTTACCTGCCAGGTTTTCTGAGCCGCAAAGTAGGACCGACTTAATGCTGGTGTTGAAGATCCAGGTCTTGTTAAGGAATGAGAGGGCTGTTGACCTCCAAATTGGCCAAAGGGTGTTAAGACGTGACAGGCTTTGTTTATTTGTCACGTCTTTTGTTGTTCACCCTCATGACCTCTGTCTTCCTGATGTTGATTTAGAGGCCAGTCTTTTCCACTTCTTCTGCAACATGACATAGCTTCTCTTGTGTCTTGCTACCTGTGGAAGAAAAGGCTGATATTCTCTGCAAAGTCCAGGTCTTCCAGCTGGTATGGGAGGGTCCACTGTATGCCAGTTCTGCCTGCTGTGGCCTGTCGCAATATCCAACCACCAACAGGAAGATGGTTGGCGACAACAAACAGCCCTGACGAACATCAGTCTGTACAGAGAAGGGTTCCGTCAATTTCCTGTCATGGATGACTTGACAGGAGGCATCTTCATACAGCTGTTGGATGATGGTGATGAACTTTGGTGGAAAGCCATTGTGATGCATCAGTCTCCAGATGCCTTCTGAAAGTTGACAAAGACTGAACACAGGGGGGTCTGCCACTCCAGGGACTGCTCGATGATGTGCGCATCTGCGCATGATCTACCTTGCTGAAAACCTCCTGTTCATCCTAAAGTGTCTTGTCTAGTACCATCTTCAGTCTTTCTAGCAACATTTTGAAATCTTTGCTGGGCACAGCAAAATCTTTTGTTTATTTGCACCAGTGTGTGTCAATGAGTGCGAGTTTCTTTTCACTCACAAACAATCCATGGAGAGAGAGTCTGGGTGTACAGTATTATGTGGGTGAATGTAATTTCATAATCCTCAGACATTTTAACCCTAGTGGCGCGGTTCCCGGAATATTCCGGTAAAGGCGGGTCTAGGCTGTGTGGCGGATCCCGAAATATTCCGGGATGACGTGGGTGGTCATAGTTGAAAGCTTACTTTCGCTTTCAAAGGTCAGCCAATGAATGTTAAGGCTGCTGTAGGCCCGCAGAAAGGGGTGAAGGTCGTTTGACACACACAAGCAACGAAGAATCTGATTGGTTAAGAGTGTTTGTTTTTTTTCCGGACCAGCCGAGATCGTCTTCAACAAAAATGGCGGCCAGCGTTTGCACTAGAATTTCTTCAAGCGTTTTTCGAGCTTTTTTACAAAATTGACAGCGAGGAGGAGTTTTAGAGGCTGGATTTGGTTGAAATAAACAATGAGAGAGACGATGAGGTAAGGATTGTGGAATATTTTTGAAAAACTTGGTAAAAATCGATCGCGATCGGACTGAATCGAGCGGTGCTAGTTTTGCTGGATGGACTTTTTCGCTACTCGGCGATTTCGACGTCACAGATTGTTTTACTTTATTTTGACGCAACGAGGCTTCGAAATAACTGTTGTTGAGTCAAATCGCTATGCTGCTGAGTACTTTGCATCACATGAAATCAAGCGATCTTTGTATTTTTGTCATAGAAAGCCACCACTTCGCACATTCCGCCATGACGGTCGCGATGGCGTCGATCCTGTCGCTGAACTTTTCCGAGTATTTGGTGACCGATAAAGCGATACAAACTCCTTATTTTTTGAAAACTAATGTCAAGAAATAGTGTTTACCTAATCATGACATTTATGCACCGCAAGAACTTTGCTTATCGTGTTAAAATCGATCCGGGGCCCTGACAGTGGAACAGTGATCGGTAGTGCGAACATGATTTTTTTAAATTTTTTTTTAACATAATCATAAACACTACACACTATATAAAATTATACTCATTTAAAAGCATATTATCTCTTCTTTCCAGTGATCTATAGCTTAACACATTTAATTCAGTTTTATATATCAATATCAAGGGTTGTTTGAGCCCACCCTGCTCCAAAACAATGCTAGCCAATGTTAATTCAGCCTATTGTGAGGCTTGTTGCTGTTTATTTAGCGCTACTAGGGTTAATACGAAACTTTACATTGAAGGGGAAACTTGCGCTTTAACTCTCCTACTACCGTCAGCGGGATGACCCACCCGCGGGCGGGTGTGCCTGCCAGATACCTGGGGACACTAGGTGTCTCCCTTTGTGCATAGTCAGGGTTCATACAGACTTGGTGGGAAAAAATTTAGGGCCTTTTTAGGGGCCATTATTTCCAAATTTAGGGCCTATCCGCAGGGTATCAAAGTGTATGTTATCAACCTTTGTACACATTTACTTTGATAAACCAATCTCAAATTCATGTAAGCAAAGTCTTCTCCTCTACAACTGCATGATAGATATTGATTATTGACATAAATTCAAGTGAAGTTCTAGAATAAAATGTCTTTCACTCATAGATACTACAATGAATTAAAATCCTCACACAGTAAAACATCCATGTCTTGAAATACGAAGTAAAGTGACAACTGAAATAAGTGTCTCTGATTCCAAGATGTTTTTCACAAACAGCTAGCAAAGTGAACTTAAAAGACACTATCCCTCAAACTTCATCTGATGTAAACTAGTCTCCTTGCCTTATCAAAGATGCAGATGGTTGCCCAGTACTAGGAACTGGTATTAACAATACCCTCACACAGTCACAGAGCCTCTTCCAAATTATGCTCCTTTATTTCAATCTCACACATGCGTACATGCAGGAATTCACACACACACACATGCACGTGCGTGCATGCACACGCATGCATGCATAAAAGAGAGAGACAGAGACAGAAACTGAGAAAGACACAGAGAGAGGCTGCTGGATGCAAGTTCTCTTCACTATGAATACATGTACAAGTCCCCTGTCGTCAATGCAGACAGACAGGTAGGCCTAACACTGGCTTGAAAAGGATGCCAACACCCTCTGCCCAAAGTTGTTTTTTTAAAACAAGAATCTTCAGATCAAGTCGGCCAATAACTGAATAAGCTGCGAATTTTGAAGTCAACTAAATCGACCACATTGAGCGGTGGAAAATATTCAAACATTTGTATTTTTCCTGTACATTTGTAAATATTCAGGCATTTGTGACTTGCCTTATGAATTGGAATCGTTTCTGTATGCATTCTGCAGGAAATCTGTGGGATAATCTCAAATAAAGAATAGATCTGGCTACAGGTTTTATTGTATTCCCATTCTGACACAGGGACTGTATCACTGACTGCCATTTTGTAAACTGAGCACAGAAGAAACAATAGGCCTTGCTATTCACAGCGCAGCTGTGCTAAAATTGAAAAATCTCGTAGAGAAGGACTGTAGCACAGTAAACAGAAAACTGGTATTATTTTGACTCATGATTGCAGTTTCATAGTTAAACATCATTTTCCAAACAAATTACGGACATACCATAGGGGTA
Source organism: Rapana venosa (assembly GCA_028751875.1). Lineage (NCBI taxonomy): Eukaryota > Metazoa > Mollusca > Gastropoda > Neogastropoda > Muricidae > Rapana > Rapana venosa. Next base: position 2,505,887 of record CM054141.1, read on the forward strand.
GGTAGTTTTCGGCGTGTAAAAAATAACTGATGAAAACAAAGCGAATATGCCCTTCCAATGGAGGCAAATTACCTCCCTTGGCAAAATAGGTGGGGCGACATGAATAGCAGACCACAGGCTCTATCAGTGATAATACGATCTTTGGACATCCTTCTTGCTTTCATTTCTCTTGCTTTCATATGGTGGATCGGTGGTCTAGAGGTAACGCGCCTGTCTAGAAAGCGAAAAGTCCGGGTCTGAAGTGTGCGGCGGTTCGTACCCCGTTTGGACCGGAAATTTTTCCCCCATCCATTAGACCATGAGTGGTGGTCTGGGCGCTAGTCTTTCGGATGAGACGATAAACCGAGGTCCCGTGTGTTACAGGTAATTATTTTAGCGCACGTAAAAAAACCCACGGCAACAAGAGAGTTGTCCCTGGCAAAATTCTTAGAAAAAAGCCACTCTGATAGGGAAACAAATACAGCTGCAGGAAAAAAAAAAACAAAAAAAAAAAAAAAAATGGTGTAAAGGGTGCGCAGCGCTAAGTGGCGACGCGTTCTCCCGCTCTCCCCGGGGAGAGCAGCCCGAATTTCACGGAGAGAAATCTGCCATGACTTAAAGTGGTATGAAATAAAATCTGAGCGCTTTGATTTGTTGCTTTACAAGATTCAGCGCTATATAAATTCCATACATTATTATTATTATTATTATTTCTCACAAGTTTTATTTTGTATATTTGTTTAATCTACATTTCAACAGAAACTCTCACTCATGGTTCCCATTTTTAGGGCTTTTTAGGGCCTCCAGGGCCATAGGTCTCATTTTTAGGGCTTTTTAGGGGCCTTATTTTGGATCTTCAAAAATCAGGGCCTTTTAGGGCTTTTTAAGATTTGTACGAACCCTGTATTTATATACCATGGTCTCACACCCCTTATTGCTTTAGACATGCACAGTGAGCTCCCAGATAGTGTAGCTGCCGCCATTTGCAATTTTCGCTTCAGTTGATCGATTTTTGTGCTGATTTTTTCTATTTTACGCAATGTCATCGAGTGACAATTTTTGGAGGGAGCTGCATCAGTAAGGCGACTGCTTCAACAAACTTTTTGAAGGATTTTCTGTGAAAATAATGGCAGAATCTGAACTTATGTGGACTGAAATGGACTTAGAAGCTGTACAGAGAATTCAAGAGTTGCAGAGTGGAATCGATGTGCTGTGTTTATTGGCGATTCAAGTGATGATCCTGCCAAGGGAGGCATATGACTGTGACTGGCTTAAACAAATTTCGTGAAAATTGTGGCTCCAGAAACTTGCAAAATGGTGCTAGTGACTCATGGGTAAGACATCCACAACAGACTGGGCAAGGCCAGGAGTGTGTTTAGGGAGATAAACAATATATGGAGATCAACTCAGTACAGCACCAACACCAAGCTGAAGCTATACCAGAGCTGTGTTGTATCAACGCTCCTGTACGGTTCTGAGTGCTGGCAGATGACGGAAGCGGATCTTACCAAACTTCGATCCTTTCACACCATGTGCCTCCGAAGAATTCTCGAGATCTTTTGGCCAGAGAAGATCTCCAATGAAGACCTAGTACGGAAATGCAGGCAAGAAGACATGGGAACCATCATCACCAGACGACGGTGGAAGTGGATTGGGCACATCCTCCGAGGAGACCCACAGTCAATCACAAGAACAGCATTGCACTGAACCCCAGAAGGAAGGAGAAAGAAAGGAAGACCAAAAGCAACATGGAGGAGAACTGTAGAAAGTGAGATGAAGGCCATGCAGCACTCTTGGGGATCACTCATGGGTAGTATGATGGGGGTTTTTCCCTCAGTTTTTCACTGACAAAGCGCAAAATAAAATAGGAACAAACCGTGACCTGATTTCAATGCCTGTTTGCTCATTTGCGAGTGTGATTGCATGTTATTCTAATATTATCTGAGCATTTTCATTTATTTTGCATGTTTGATTTTATTTTACTTCATCTGTGATACTGTTGAAAACTTGCCTTCCCTCCTGACAAATATGTCCTACTGCCTTCAAGACATTAAAAACTGGATGACTCAGAACACGTTACAACGTAATAATGATAAAACTGAAGTCATGCTCATAGGGACCCAACATAAACTTTCCTCCATCACAACATCAATAGAATTCAGCAGTGCGTCAGTTCCTTTGACCAACTCTGTGAAGTATTTAGGTGTAGTTCTTGACAACACACACTCTATGAAAAAATTCATCACCCAGACCTGCCAGTCTTGCTACTATCAACTACGGCGCATAAGCATGATTTGCAAGTATCTGTCCACTGATGCAACTTCCAAGCTCGTCACATCTCTCATTCTTTCACGTTTAGACTACTGTAATTCTCTTTTGGTTTGCCTTCCAGCATCATCCATCCACTCTCTTCAACACATACAAAACTCTGCACCCCGACTGGTCCTAAGAAAGAAAAAATCCGAGCACATCACTCCTCTTCTGCGATCTCTTCACTGGCTGCTAGTCTCACAAAGACTGAAGTATAAGATCAATACCCTCTGTTTCAAATGTCTCCACAAATCTGCACCATCTTATCTTTGTAACTGTCTTCACCTGTACACTCCATCCCGTTCCCTTCGTTCAGCCGCAGGTACTTTGTGGCTTTCGAACACCCAGATTCAAACAAACCACTGTTGGATGTCGATCTTTCTCTGTTTCTGGTCCGTCCACCTGGAATGACCTCCCTCTTTCACTTCGCCAAAAGCCTTCACTTGATACCTTCAAATCCAGCCCCAAAACACACTTATTTCCTTCCTGACACTTTCCCCTCATATCTGTCTCTACTTTTCAACAGCATCCTTCATCTCCTAAGTGTGTTTGCGGGGGTGTGTGTGTGTGGGTGTGTGTGTATGTGTGTGCACGTACGCGTGCATAAATTTGAAATATGTTATTTATTATATTTGAGGAAAGTTGCATGCGCGTAAATGATTTGAGTGCAAGCGCTTCCATTTGTTTGTTTTACAAGATTCAGCACTATATAAATTCCATATATTATTATTATTATCTTTACAATTCCTTACCTCTTGAAATAGTCGTATTTTTAAATTGTTGCATAACCACCGTAGCCAACAACTGTAACATCATTGCCATCAGCATTCCACAACAAGTCACACAAGAGTCAAATGAAGAAATATGGGTTTTTATTCAAAACTACACAAGCGCAGAAAGTTTCAAGCAGATCTGACTTTATTTCGATTTTTTAAAATTAAAGTCAGTAGGTGTGAAACTAAAGGCCACTGCAGAAAATACTTGGTATACAGTGGTAAGTAAAAGAAACGGAACGCGGTAGTAGAAGAGTTTAAAAAAAGAAAACCCACACATCTTTTCCCTAAAATGTTTTATAGATTCCATGATTGCATTTCCTCCACCCTCCCCCCCAAACCACTGTACAGAGCAATTGTCAGATGCACTGTCTTTGAAAAGAATGCAAGTCACAGATTGCCCATGTTGACTAGTGAAATATATAGTACCCCCCCAAAAAAGACAAGCACAGCCTTTGCTTGGAACTCCTATGCTCCATTGTTTTTTCTCCCAAAACTATAGCAGTAGATGCACTGAAAAAGTTGCACACTACAGTGTTCATGTTACCATCACAGCCATATATTCTACATATGAAAATTTCATAAATTATGCCTTGTTCTTGACACTACACTAAACGTTTTCCCTCTGAAGTCCTTGAAGGTTTTTAACCATGCTAATACCCAATGCAGGACTATCATACATAATTACCTTTCTTTTTATATACAACCAATTCCAGTTTCCTGGAAGAGTCTTTTCATGTTCACACTTCAAAATAATTATTAAATTTGACTTTCTGCAAATTGTAACAATGCACACAGCCCTGTTTTGGAGCACCTATGGTTCACTGAGTGCTGCCCTGAGCCTGCTGCACACTGAAAATCCTGCTATTAGTTCCATCCTTGTGCTTTATAAAATGCTCATTGTATAGGTAAAGGTAAAGGAGTCCCATAACCTATAAGGTCGTAGGGGAGCGAGGCGTCAGAGACCTCACTTCTCTAGGGCCAGCATACTGAGGGCGGCGCCCATCTCCTCTCCCTCGCTGCTTTACCTTCCCTGACCCTAAAGAGGGCAGGTACCCATTTACAGCTGGGTGAACTGGGGGAACTGTACTGAAGCCTGTATGCCCAACTGAAAAGCTGTTCAACACTGGCAAATATGGCTGTGTTGTCTCTGATACAGTAAGCCAACGAGAACCCCCTCCCCTTCCAAAAATACGAGACCTGGAAAGGTTCAAATCTGTTGTGGGGTTGTTTTAAAAAGAAAAAAATTTTTTTTAAGAACTTACCGGATTTGCATCGCAGTCAATTTGTTGGGGCGACGAACAGGGGGATAGGGTGTCGCAGTGCCAGCACCTGTTGGAGACCCCATGCCAGCAGCTCCTATCTCAACAGCGCCACCTGTTTCATCACACTCTATAGCATACATCTTTCATCCTCTATACTGTTCCATTAAAATACAACCTTGGACAACTAAAACTATCCTCTTTAATATTCTAAAACAATCCAATTATATCATACTCTGTACCAAAGTTTACCTCTTCACTGTTCCTTTTAATAAGGTAATATAGTACATATAATCTAGAGCCCTTACCACAAAAAACAAAAAGCAGCTCCCCCTGAAAATAGTAGCAAGCCCTCTAACTAAAATGGTAGCCATTGTGGGATAAACAATAGTGACAGTGAGAAGTTGTACTACTACAGGTGGACGGTCTTGGTTGATCCAGTTTTTTGAGACTCGAAGTTGGATCAGTCAGTCATAGTCAATCCAGATAGCTAAGGGTTAAGGGTGGGGATCTTTTACAATCTCCTGGTCAGCCATGAAATATGCACATTAAAGATCCTGTCGTTCATGTCAGCATTCAGTGAATTACAGGAACACAAATATACCCAGCATGCAACCTGTGTAATGAAACGAGCTGGGCAGATCTGCACAGCAGCCACGATGGCACACTCATTTTTCAGTGATGAATCTTGGTTTCATTTTTTTGCCCCCGATGAGAAATATTTTGCAAACATAGAATATGCAGGAACCCCACATGCTCAGCCCAGTATTAACACACAGTACACCCACATGCATTCTATCGGTCATTGCCTCCCTTGGACACCATCATCTGCTACTCTGTTAGCTCTAAAAGTTAGCTCTTCATAGCAGGCTACATCTTCAAACAGTCCCACTATCTGTATGTCAATACTATCATATGCTCAGTTAAAACTATTTGTAGCTTTGCTAGTCTACTCTCTGAAGTATAGTTACAGTGTTGATTCTAGGATTTCAAAAAATGGGGCCACAAGGGCCCCCTAAAATGAAATAAAGGGGCATTGCCCCCCCCCCCCCCCCTTCATAAAAAGGGGACAAGTAGTATTTGCTTACAGTACTTTCAGTACTCTCAGTTTCTGCTATTTTTTTCAAGGAAGAGAAACAAATCAAACAAGCAGATAGGATTAAATGTTCACCTAAGTGTTACAGTTAATCTGTAGTAAGCACTCCTGACACAGGGTGGGGGTGGGGGGTATGTGGAGAGAGAGAGAAACTCGAATTTTAATCGTCAAAGGTCGACAGCCCCATGCACTCTCGCACATGTACGCACACATACACACACAAGCAGGCGCACACACTCTCACACACTCATGTACCCGCCCGCGCGCACACACACACATTCTTTACGTACAGGGTATCAATCATAGATAGAGAAAACAAACATAGCAAAGTCCATTTACAATGAATCAGGACGCAAGCTAATAACAATGCTGAGAATCGTTTAGCTGTTTCCGGCGTTCTTGATACATATAAATCTACTAGAATTGAAGATGACATCATAATAATAATAATAATGTATGGAATTTATATAGATGACATCATCATTTCGGCTGCTGAATATCTTTGCCAGCTGGATATCATATGGTATGTTTTCAGCCACACTGAGATGTTTCTGACAGATATCTTTATATAAAGATACCGGACAGAGAAACATCACATGCACTTCATCTTCTAACAGGTTTTTACAGAATGGACAGTTTCTTTTCTCAGCAATAGACACATATCTAAATGTATGAAAATTAATTTCTGATACTCCAATTCGAAAACACGCCAAAGCTACTCTATAGGTATTGAAAGTAATTAAGTCAATATATCTTTCTCTCTCCAGACAACATTTATCTTCACTATGATCACATTTGCTTCAAAATAAGAAAACAACTCTTGACAGAACACATCTTTTAATCTTTTTGAATTCAGTAATGAGCGTTCTTTCATTGCCTACACTGCCAAAGGTCCAAACATACGAGAACCCATTTAGGCACAACGGATTACGGATATATGTGACCCAATTTGCACGACCCCAATTATGAAGTTCTAACAGCATGTTGTAAGCACATTTAGAATACTTAAGCTTGAACCAATATCTGATGCAGCTCGCTGCCGAGTTTATGTACAGTGGATGTCTTCCTAGTTCGCCATACACTACATTGTTTGGCGCTCTTAATGAGATTTTCAGGAATCTCTTGCATGCAAATAAGTGTACTTTTTCTAAGGAATCATATTTTGTGTACCCACAAACTTCGGATCCGTAGAGTAAAATAGGTTGGACTTGTGCATCAAACATTTTAAAGAAAACTTTGGCAGAGTTACAACGCATTCTGGAAAGGCAATTCAAAATGTCTGAGACTGCTTTCTTTGCTTGGCTTATCCTGTCATTCACTGCTATAGTCCAGCTCATTTTAGTGGACATGGTTATACCCAAGTACTTGTAGGAATTCACAACTTCTAATTTTTCATTCCATAGAGCCAGTTCTCTTTTGATGCTAAAAACCCTCCTTTTCTGAATACCATTACTTTACTTTTGTCCATATTTACTTTAAAGCCTAGCCTCTCTGATGAGGACAACAGCAGGTCGAGTTGGTTCTGTAAGCCAATAACAGAGTATGCCATTAAGACAATATCATCAGCAAACATCATAATGAACAACTTTGTTTCAGTTGGTGACAAGCGTATTGCATGCTTCCCTTGACTCAATATTTCATGTGCCAGTTCATTAATAAGAAAAGAAAATATTGGCAAGGCAACACAACCTTGACACATTAAAAAAAAAATCTGAATATTCATTACCGTTTTTTACACAAATCTTGACAGTATCATACATGCTTCTTAAAATGTTTAGTATCTTACCTTGTACCCCTGCTCTGAGTAAAACAGACCACAACACAGGACGTTGAATACTATTGTACACTTTGCAAAAATCTATATAAGCCGCATACAGTTTTGCATTATTCAAAAACTTGTTTCTGTATACAAGCATGTAGAGTAAACACATGATCCACTGTTGAGTAATGTCTTCGGAATCCTGCCTGGCTTTCACCTATCTTATTGTTACTTTCTGCCCATTCATACAATCTTTTATTAAGAATGGATGTAAAAACTTTGCATAGTGAGCTAATCAAAGATGTTCCTCTATAATTACCAGGTACCAGTTTTTCCCTTTTTGTGATGTGGCACAATTATAGACTTGGTCCATTCAGTGGGGTAAACACCTGTATCTAGCTTACTATTAAACATCCTAAGGAGGAATGGCATGATAGCACCCACCAATGCTTTAAGCATTTCATTGAGAATGCCATCAGGACCAGCGGCCTTCCCATTACCTAGATGTCTAACTGCTGTTTTAACCCTAGTGGCGCGGATCCCGGAATATTCCGGGAAAGGCGGGTCTAGGCTGTGTGGCGGATCCCGGAATATTCCGGGATGACGTGGGTGGTCATAGTTGAAAGCTTACTTTCGCTTTCAAAGGTCAGCCAATGAATGTTAAGGCTGTTGTAGGCCCGCAGAAAGGGGTGAAGGTCGTTTGACACACACAAGCAACGAAGAATCTGATTGGTTAAGAGTGTATTTTTTTTTTTTTCGACCAGCCGAGATCGTCTTCAACAAAAATGGCGGCCAGCGTTTGCACTAGAATTTCTTCAAGCGTTTTTCGAGCTTTTTTACAAAATTGACAGCGAGGAGGAGTTTTAGAGGCTGGATTTGGTTGAAATAAACAATGAGAGAGACGATGAGGTAAGGATTGTGGAATATTTTTGAAAAACTTGGTAAAAATCGATCGCGATCGGACTGAATCGAGCGGTGCTAGTTTTGCTGGATGGACTTTTTCACTACTCGGCGATTTCGACGTCACAGATTGTTTTACTTTATTTTGACGCATCGAGGCTTCGAAATAACTGTTGTTGAGTCAAATCGCTATGCTGCTGAGTACTTTGCATCACATGAAATCAAGCGATCTTTGTATTTTTGTCATAGAAAGCCACCACTTCGCACATTCCGCCATGACGGTCGCGATGGCGTCGATCCTGTCGCTGAACTTTTCCGAGTATTTGGTGACCGATAAAGCGATACAAACTCCTTATTTTTTGAAAACTAATGTCAAGAAATAGTGTTTACCTAATCAAGACATTTATGCACCGCAAGAACTTTGCTTATCGTGTTAAAATCGATTCGGGGCCCTGACAGTGGAACAGTGATCGGTAGTGCGAACATGATTTTTTTTTTTTGATTTTTTTTTACATAATCATAAACACTACACACTATTATAAAATTATACTCATTTAAAAGCATATTATCTCTTCTTTCCAGTGATCTATAGCTTAACACATTTAATTCAGTTTTATATATCAATATCAAGGGTTGTTTGAGCCCACCATGCTCCAAAACAATGCTAGCCAATGTTAATTCAGCCAATAGAAGTGAGGCTTGTTGCTGTTTATTTAGCGCTACTAGGGTTAATCTCTTCTTCCGTTATAACCCTGTCCAGAAACTGGTCCCCCTCTCCTTCGCCTGCTATAACATTGTTACCCTGCCCTCTTGTTTCCCCAGCGCCTGCATTCAGTAGCAGATTAAAGTGTTCACGCCATTCTTCTGTAGTTATTTCACTCATAGGAGCTGCCCTGTATCGTGATTTCCTGATTGATGACCAAAATTGTTTTGGATCATTCAGTGAGTTCATGAGTGCCTCAAGTTGGGTATTTTTATAATCTTGTACTTTTATGTTTAAGCGTATTTTTATAGTCTTTTCTTCTTTCCTGATAACATTGTTTGTCCTCCTCTTTTCTGGTTTTCTTATACTTCCTTAGTTGCCTTCTAGCGAGCCTTTTCTTTTCCACACATTCTCGGTCATACCATGGAGAAAATCTTTTCGACACCCCAGCATATTTTGGCATTTTTGAGACTTTCAGTAAAAAACTTTGGCAAAAAAAAACGGTCCGACTCGTGTGTCGATCTAACTCAGGAAGCCGCCATCTTGGATAAAAGTCACATGACCCTTAGAACCAATCAGCTACTTTTTTACGGCCACGAGCCAATCAGAGACTTTGACTCGACCGTATACCATCAGTAAATGCCTCTCAGGTTCCTTCGGAATCGCTCTTCGAGTGTTTCCGTGAGTGAAATTATCCATTGACAAGTGCTGTCACAAAGTAGGTCAGTGAATGACCTTCACATTGATACCATGGAAGGGTGGGGTGGGGGCGTGGGGGGAGAGAGAAATAGGTTGGCGAGCGCGATGATCTCAAAACTGATGCAATTTTCGTGTTTTTTGGCCACATTCGCTCAAATTTCACACACACCTACGTCAGTAAATGATTTTACTAGGTATGATATCGGTCAAAACAAACACTATGAGTAACAGAAATGTAAAGTTGAGTCATTACTTGACCAAATACAACCATAATCCCAAAAGTCATTAAAAATTTTTTTGGTGAAAATCTATGCCGCGGTCCCCCTAAGTGCTGTTAGTGCATCCTCCTTTAGTGTGGCATTGTTCTTTCCATGTTTGATACACAGCCCATAGCCTACTGCATGCCATGATTACTGTTCTTAAGCCAGGGCTACTTGTCTCCCAGATCTACCAGCTCCAAACCTGCTGGGAGGCTGCTTCTGCTATCTCCTAAACGATCTCTGTCCCAATTACGTCACAAGGCTTCTCAGAAGAAAAACAGAGCAGGACAAGCCCCCTTTACAATGAAGATGGCTTGAAGGCCTGAAAATCTTGCCACAAGTGAGGTAGCCTGCTAACGTCGCCGTGGTAACTCACAAGGACGAACTACAGTTTCTGTGATTGGTCAAAAGTGGCTTAGCCAATCAGAAGCATCAATGGAGAACTTTGGCAGAAGTAGTGCTCAACTTTAGAGATGATACAAACGGCATTATGGTGCACTGTTTGTTCAAAAATGCGCTGTCTAGGATTTTTTTGCATCGGTTAAGGTGGACCACTGCGTCACTTTTTGCAAATTTTCGTTTCTCAGGAACTAGTAAAGATATCTCAATGAAATTTGGTACACATACTAAGTGCATTAATATGGCTATCTGTGCCAAGTTTGAAATATGTAAGTCAAACAGATATGATAATGTGATAATTTTTCCAAAAAAATATGGGTCGCTGTTTAGCCCATCTGCTACTTTCAAAATATGCATTACATAATGGTGTTTATAATTTGTCCAGTTTGATTTGATATCACTGTGTGCAATGATCACAAAAAAGTTATGTTTTAGTTAATAAAATGGTGTTTTCTGTCTTCTCCAAATATGCCCAAAAATTTTCATTCCCGTTTTTTTGTTGATATCATTTGGTATTTAAAAACTATAACAGCTACAGAGCTCAAACACTCTCATTGCACTCAGCAGATGTTTCTAAACCAGCATGCCAAATTTGATTAGATTATTTCCATTAGGTCAGAAGTTACAGGTGGGCCAAACGACTGACCCAGCTGAAAAAACCAGTTTTGAGAAAAACGCCCGTAAAGATTTAGTTAACAATTTAATCAATAAAACTCATGATTAAACATTCCAAATAAATTTTGCATGGTAAAATAACATTAGGCCAACACTACTGAGTGATTACAGACAGTTTTTCTTATAAAATAAATTTTTCAGGAGGCTCCTGGGGCATACACCCCCCCTTGTCTGCCTGGCTATGTTCACGTTCCGCATGCCTTACAGTTTCTATTTTCGCCCCCTCTTTTCTCTGGCCCTATCAGAGGATTTTCTAGTGGCTGTTTTCACCCTGAGAATGTCTGATTTCTCTACAAACACTTCTGCATTGCTCCCTGCCAAAAATCCAGACCAGCAAGCACTATGTTGCAGGAAAAGTACCTCACCTCCAACTGCATGCCGACTCTTTCCTTGTTATATGTTCATCTCAGCTTTGAATGTAGATCTTTATATAAATATCAATATATATTATAAAGTGAGATAGATAAAAATAATAAAATGTGTGAGAATACAAAGCAGAATGCAAAACAATAAACTGTGTGAAAATGGAAAGTACAGGAGAGTTGGAAAGTGAGCTAAAAAGAAAAGAGGCAGGGAAGAAATATGTGTGTGGAAAGAGATGGTGTGGAACAGGACTCCAGAAGGCAATACAAAGTATTCAATCCTTGGCCTCTTTCTGCAGCCAATTAAAATAATGTATGCTGATGGACTAATGATGTGAAAACATCAGAAATGTGTGTTCTTTTATGCAGTGTTTGTGTATGTGCGAGTGAGCGGACATGCCATATCTGCATGTTTATAAAATTTATTATACTACTTACTAGATATTCAAATAAGAAACAAATTTATTGCATATCAATTGAAAAAAACCCCATACATATAGCCAATTTGAATGCATGCCACACACACACACACACCACAAAGTGTACACACAGAATGCACACACATTCTGTTGATGGTGACAGCAAACAAAAATGTTTTTCTTTTCTAACACACACTGTGTTAAACACAGTAAAAATTTCTATGAGAATTATCAGTAAATTATAAAGTGCCTCTGAAAATACAGACAACTGAATAAAAAATAAAACAGTGAAAGAATCTGGGGGGGGGGGGGGGGAGTGAATACTGAATAGCCCTAGTAAAAATAAACTACTGTATGCTTTCTAAGTTCCAACAACAAATAACTTGATAGGAAAAGAATCGTCAGCTACATTCCCAAAACATATATAAATCGATGGAAAATGTAGCTATTCAAGTTTGTCTACCTTCGGCTCCCAGTTTGTAACACTTTGTGCACAGTTACGTTGTCACCAAACTTTCTAAGGTTGACACATCAATGACGATATTCTGCGATCGTTTGAAAAGTTGCGGCTCGCGGATCGGTTAATTTTTCTTGCGCAACGGATCTTTATCATAACTAGTGTCGGTGCCAGCCATTGATACACGTTTTATGGAGAAAAAATTCCAATTATCACATCAGAGAAGTAAGCGAGTAGCTATTGACGACATCGCAAGTTGATGTGCACAGCACGGCAAAAGTCGGTCACCATTTCAGCTGGCGATCGTCAGTCTATTTTCCGTTTCCTCCATTTTCTATTCTGTCTGCTGAAGGCATTGACAGTCCAACACTTGTTTTCGGCATATTTTGGCATTTTTGAGACTTTCAGTAAAAAACTTTGGCTAAAAAACCGGTCCGACTCGAGTGTTGATCGAACTCAGGAAGAAAACAACCGCCATCTTGGATAAAAGTCACGTGACTCTTAGAACCAATCAGCTATTTTTTTACGGACAGGAGCCAATCAGAGACTTCGACTCAACCGTATGCCATCAGTAAATGCCTCTCGGGTTCCTTCGGATTCACTCTTCGTGTGTTTCCGTGAGTGAAGTTATCCTTTGACAAGTGTTGTCAGAAAGTAGGTCAGTGAATGACCTTCACATTGATACCATGGAAGGGGGGGGTAGAGAAATAGGTCGCGAGCGCTACGATCTCAAAACCGACGCAATTTTCGCAGTTTTTGGCCACATTCACTCAAATTTCACACACACCCACGTCAGAAAATGATTTTATTAGGTATGATATCGGTCAAAATAAACAAAATGAGTAACAGAAATGTAAAGTTGAGACATTACTTGACCAAATGCAACCATAATCCCAAAAGTCATTTTAAAAAAAAAATTTGTCAAAACGTATGCCGCGGTCCCCCTTAACTCATTGAGGTTGTGCCGAAGCTTAAGATTCGGCACTCTTTTCCTTTACTCTGACGTGCCGAAGCTTAAGATTCGGCAGACTTGCGATTTTTTTTAAAAACACGAAGTAATGGTTAACTCAAGGGAAATTACTCTGGCCTGTAGGGCAATCATTTTTCTAAACACAGTTGCTTTCCTTGACCATAAGCTTGCCTAGTTTTTATCTGTTGGCCAATTTTCTTTGACATGTCAACAAGTGATATCTTTGGGATTTCAGGCACCCCAGTGTTATGATTCTTTAAAAAAAATAAGTCTGTTGTACAAAAAGTGAAATCACATGGATTCAGCCAGCTTCTGGGAAGTTTACTTTGGTGAAAAATCATCACATTGGTTCAAGGGGACTAGTTGAGGAATAGTTCAAGCCATTTAAGATACCAACCCTAATTTTCAAAACTTTTTATTTTTCAGCATTCAGTGACATATTTTGGAAATTTGTAAAAAATAAATACAGTCATCTATTAAAAAACTGTGAAACAATCTCAAAAGAAGACATTATAAACTTTTCAATGATATATAATGAGTATGTCATTATTATGTTCGGTAAGTCTGCTGAATTTTTCAAATATAGCCAAAATCATGTGTCACCACAAAATGGCGGGATCCATTTCACTGCGACTCCAATGAGTTAAGGTGCCCTGCCCATATTGTTTTGTGGTAAATTTCGGAAAAAAAAAAGCGGGAATCCCGCAAGGTCACACCCTAGAATCAACACTGTAGTTACATGGCATTTAATGCAAGATCCTATCTTGCTTGGATGATGTAAAAACACTTGGAAAATCTCACCTGTCACTGGTGGCAGCTCCATGGAAGCTATGGAAGTGGTGAAGGTCAAGCTGGGAGGTGGGGGCTGAGAGTGCATGAGGGTAGTGAGCTGCTCCAGGTTCTCTGTGGGAATGGGTGGGGAGACAGGCATCATGGCCTGCATACTCTCTGCCCCTTGGCCCATTGGAGTCTGTGTACGACTGGTGGAGCCACTGCCTGCTGCACTGCTGGTGGTCACCTCTGTCAGAGGAGCCGGCGTCATAACGCCTGTCCAGCAGAACACATTCACTTACCGTAACAGGAAAGAGCAACTTCCTGGAAAAAAAATCCTTTTGACATATGCTATCTTTTAACCAACATTTACAATTGTTTTTATGGTTTTCATGCAAAGAATGTCACTCCAATCGTCACCACTTGCAAAATGCACACAGATAGAATTGTAGAAAGTCTTGTTGCTTCTATTTTCACAAGATTTGGAGCAAGGTAGGTCAAAATTTAGAAGTTTGGACATGCTAAAGAGCACTGAATGTTAGTTTTGCCCGTCAGGCAGGCTGGGCATTTTGGGGTGCTGTGGTCAGCAAAGGATTAAAAATAAGACAAAATTGCTGCTAAAAATTGTAACAAAACAATTTTGCCAAAGTTGTCAGACTTGCTTAAAAAAAGGGAGACTGGACTGATGCAGAGAGAGAGGGTGGGGTGGGGAGGATGAGAGCAGGAAGGGGGGTGGGGTGGGAGAACGGAAGAAAAACCAGGGAAAAAAAGACAGAAACAAAGGGAGTGATAGGAAAGGGGAAATTTCTAGCACATGATTTCCAGAAGTTGGGGGTGTTATCTAGGTGGGGAGTCTATCTATAGTGGAGAACCCCCCCCACCCCCAGTACCCCAAGAGCCGCCAGCTCCAGAACTGTGCACCCCTACACAGTATATTCATGGCAATTTTTAGTATTTATCACAGGGTTTCAGTACTTTTGCACATTGTGACACGCTTTTACAACAGGAAAAACAAACCACTTTTCCCCCATATATTTATTTTATGTTGTTATCCCTTTTTCTTGTTTTTTCCAATTTATTTTCAATGTACAAATGTTCATAAGCGTTTTGGTTTTTTTCTCAAGAACTAGCAAATCTGTATGGTCTGATATATAAGGATAATGTTAATATTTCTTTCTTTTTCAAGCTTTCAAAAAGAAAGATATCAAAATTGTGCCTGTGTATGTGTGTTGTGTGTGCGTATGAGTAAGAGAGATGGGGAAGAACTGAAAAAGGAGTGGAGGGGGAGGTGGGTTGGAGGAGACTTGTGAAAATGGTAGGGGAGGAAAGAAACAGTGTGTGTGTGTGTGCACGCACGTGTGTGAGAGCGACAGAGTGTGTTAGTATGCACATATATGCTAAGTGTTAATAACTAACATGAATAAAATTTTATTTTCTCCCAAGTGAAAACCTGTTTGCGTCACATCAACAGACTTGGTCACATACTGATAAAAATCAATGCACTGTCTTGTGAAGAAGATCCTATGCCTCTCTCGGTAGTCCCTGAACAAAAGCAGATAAAAATTAACCTTTTCCCTACAGGTAACCAACTCTAGGATAACCAACCATCTAACCCTCCCTCCATATCACCCACTACTGGGTTACAGAAGCATACAAATGGGCACGTGTACAGGTTCTCTCCTTTAATCTGACTCTGGAATGGACTCATCAGGGCATATTGTATGGTCAGAAAAGAACTGCTTTGTGTATTTTGCTGCTGTCCAGTACAGCAGCAGAACAGAGGCCGTGTTTGACACCGATATCACTTTAGACTGAGTCTCTCTCCCATTTTAACGATCAGCTGATTTTCCAAAGATGTGAACAGTTTGCTCTTCCATGATTTGCCACGAGATCAGTGCTTTTATAGAGCTAAAGAAGCCATGCTTCTTTTCCAACCATGTTCGACACCACTTGTGAATGAAAGTTCGACACCACTTGTGAATGAAAGTTTAAATTTCACTTACGCGCGAGATGTAGCTGAGGTTCCACACCTCATTCGGTAAAACAAACGACTCGTTTTGCTGTTTGTGCATCTTCATCTGCATCTGCACCTCTTCTAACCCCATCCTGGCCTTTTTATGTCATTTTGCCTTTACTCCATGGCTTTCTCTGCAAGTGTGTCAGTTTTTCTGCGAAAATCACGTTCCACCATGTTATGAAAGTGGCACTAAATGCATCGACTCAAAAGCATAGTAGGCCTAAGGGGAGACTAGGTCTAGTCTCTGAACAATAGCAGATGACGCAATGCGAGGTGAACAGAAGTCTAAACTGTAACAGAAAACATTTTCGATTTACGGATTTTTTTGTTAACAAAAATCGATCTCGAATGAAATGATATTTCCGTATTTTCCAACTTTTTACGAATACGGAAAAATACCAAGGGTGCACAGGTCTGCAGCTCTGAGCTATGCACTCATTCACACAGTGGAGAGGAGAGCAGAGGGTAAACAAGAGCACTGACCCTGATTACCGCTGGATATCTTGGATAAGCGAGCGATGTTGACAGTTAATATGTTCGCGCTGTTGTTACTGTTACCAGAGTCCATGGATATGCCGCTATCTGACATAGCGGGAGACACAGAGGAACGGGACACAGCGTCCATAGGAGCCATGACTTGAGAACCTGCCAAGGACACGATGCTGGAGATGGTTGGCAGAGACTCGAAGTTGGTGCTCAGAGCTGCCAGCTGGCTCACGTTGCTCATAGTGGGCAGTGAGGGTGTCAGGAATTCTGCGTTGCTTACACCATGACCCACAAGCTGATCAGCAGTGGCTATCATGCCCGGAACCATGCTCATGTCATCGAAGGTCCCCTTGCCATCAAATGGAGCCACCACTGGCATCTGTGATAGAAACAAAAGTGTACTGTTGAAATCTTCCAACTTAGATACCTCTGCCGGACATCTTGAAAGAAATGTGATATGTATGTGACCCTCCACCACATCACATTGCACCAGGTCAATTTTTAGTTACTGACATGTTCTTTATTTGAAATAAAAAGGCTATCTAACACAAAAAACAAATAGGACAATTCTATGCAGTTAATATTGAGCGCTTTGATTTGTTGCTTTACAAGATTCAGCGCTATATAAATTCCATACATTATTATTATTATTATTATTACAGATTGAAATGATACGATTGCAGGAAGTGACAAAATGAGAAATTGACAAGATTAGCATCGTAATAGGTGGTCAGAATGAGGGCTTGGGTATTTTAAAAACATGTTAAAAAGCAAAAAGAAATGAAACAATGCCTGGATACTTCAATACAAGGTAGAATAATGGCTATAGTTTTATAATCAAAATCGACAACCTGACCCACACCTGCCTAAAATGGCTCCTAGCAGAAAAGTGCATCAGGCGCTAAGCGACTCAGTGGTGGAGCATCACATATTGTGTTTTGTGATACAGTATTTTAAAAAAAAACGAAAGAAGAAAAACTGGAACCTGGAACAGTTCTTTTGCATACAGTCTATCAGGAAAAACACATGGTCAGTGGTCATTGTACAATATGATTAAATACAACAAATCAAGACTTGGATTGTAAGGTAAAGCTGGATAAGAAGTCTTGCACCATTATTGTACACGCGAATGGAGTGTACCTAAGAACCACATGCTACCCCTACTGTCAGTTTTTAAGAGTCTCAAAAAGACATTGTGTCACACTATAACAGGATTGTCATGTTTTATTATCATCGTAACTATATTATCTTTATCATTTTCGTTGGGAAGGTCTTTAGAGTCTCAAAAAGACATTGTGTCACACTATAACAGGATTGTCATGTTTTATTATCATCATAACTATATTATCCTCATCATTTTCATTGGGAAGGTCATCTTACGGATACAGGGTATGAAAAATGGAATTAGTTTCATGAGCATGGTATGCATTTTATGTTATTTGCATGGTATGCATATAGGCCAAGGCATGGGTGGGCATGTGCACTCCATTCCACTCTACAATAAAATTTACAAGAATTTACAACTAGTTTCACCTTACAAGGCAAGTCATACTTTGTTGTCTTTCATTCTTTTTTCATGTAACCCTCTACACACATGAGACATTTTTTATTTATTTATTTCATTCTTTTATTTCGAGGATAATGGAATAAGCAATCATGTGCTTTTTTTCATCCAGTCCCTGTGTGTATGCAGTTTTGTCAATTCTTTCATCTGTTCCCACCGGCACACAATGGCCTACACTTCCGAAAAGCAAAATAAAAGCAAAACGGGCTCTAACATGTGCGTAAGATGTTCTGCATGCGTTCGCACACGGGAGCTCGGTTTATAGTCTCATATGAAGAACTTTTAGGGAGAGGGGAGTCAGCACTGATGTAACTCCAGAGGAAAAATTCTCTTGAACGAGAATCGAACCCACATCAGTAGATCATGAATACATCACTCTAACCACCAGGCTATTCCGTCCCCCTTGAGAGCCATAGTGTTCTCGTTACAAACATCAATCATATGTAAACAAGCAAGCTATGTCCTATCATTTCCATTTGGGGAAGTGCTCCATAATGGACATGCCGATGTTCATTCAGTGGTGGTCCCACATTCTAACAATTTTATAAACATCTGTCCATCCAGCTGCATTCTAGAAGTTTAGCTACCAAAATACTAGCTGATTTCATGCTGCATGCTGTGAAGCATGTAATTTCTATGTTTGCCCTCTCCAGTGTCAAAGTCTTATCATCATCATTTTCATTGGGAGGGTCATCTGAAAAAGAAAAAGCCATTTCTCGAAGGCAGTCTCATTGCTTCTATTTTCAATAGATCTGAAGCAAGCTTTGTCAGGAATTTTACTGAACACTCTGAAGTACAACTAGTTTCACCCCCCCCCCCCTCCCCAGCTATGTTCATGTTCCTTATGCCTTTCAGTTTCTATTTTTCCCCCTTCTTTTCCCTGGCCCTATCAGAGGATTTTCTAGTGGCTGTTTTCACTCTGAGAATGTCTGTTTCTCTACAAACACTTCTGCATTACTCCCCGACACAAAATCCAGTCCAGCAAGCACAGTGTTGCAGGAAAAGTACCTCACGTCCAACTGCATGCCGACTCTTTCCTCTTTATATGTTCATCTCAGCTTTGAATAGATCTTTATATAAATATTAACCCTAGTGGCGCGGTTCCCGGAATATTCCGGGAAAGGCGGGTCTAGGCTGTGTGGCGGATCCCGGAATATTCCGGGATGACGTGGGTGGTCATAGTTGAAAGCTTACTTTCGCTTTCAAAGGTCAGCCAATGAATGTTAAGGCCGTTGTAGGCCCGCAGAAAGGGGTGAAGGTCGTTTGACACACACAAGCAACGAAGAATCTGATTGGTTAAGAGTGTATTTTTATTTTTTTTTCGGCCCAGCCGAGATCGTCTTCAAAAAAAATGGCGGCCAGGTTTGCACTGGAATTTCTTCAAGCGTTTTTCGAGCTTTTTTACAAAATTGACAGCGAGAAGGAGTTTTAGAGGCTGGATTGGTTGAAATAAACAATGAGAGAGATGATGAGGTAAGGATTGTGGAATATTTTTGAAAAACTTGGTAAAAATCGATCGCGATCGGACTGAATCGAGCGGTACTAGTTTTGCTGGATGGACTTTTTCGCTACTCGGCGATTTCGACGTCACAGATTGTTTTACTTTATTTTGACGCAACGAGGCTTCGAAATAACTGTTGTTGAGTCAAATCGCTATGCTGCTGAGTACTTTGCATCACATGAAATCAAGCGATCTTTGTATTTTTGTCATAGAAAGCCACCACTTCGCACATTCCGCCATGACGGTCGTGATTGGCGTCGATCCTGTCGCTGAACTTTTCCGAGTATTTGGTGACCGATAAAGCGATACAAACTCCTTATTTTTTGAAAACTAATGTCAAGAAATAGTGTTTACCTAATCATGACATTTATGCACCGCAAGAACTTTGCTTATCGTGTTAAAATCAATCCGGGGCCCTGACAGTGGAACAGTGATCGGTAGTGCGAACATGATTTTTTTTTTTTTTTTTTTTTTTTACATAATCATAAACACTACACACTATTATAAAATTATACTCATTTAAAAGCATATTATCTCTTCTTTCCAGTGATCTATAGCTGAACTAGTGTCGGTGCCTGCCATTGATACACGTTTTATGGAGAAAAATTTCCAATTATCACATCGGGGAAGTAAGCAAGTGGCTATCGGTGACATCTCAAGTTGATGTGCACAGCATGGCAAAAGTCGGTCACCACTTCAGGTGGCGATTGTCAGTCTATTTTATGTTTCCTCCATTTTCTATTCTTTCTGCTTGAGGCATTGACAGTCCAACACTTGTTTTCGGCATATTTTGGCATTTTTGAGATTCAATAAAACACTTTGGCTAAAACAAACAAACAGTCCGACTCGTGCATTGAACTCAAGAAGAAAATATCCGCGCACATGATTTTTTTTTTTGGATTTTTTTTTACATAATCATAAACACTACACACCATTACAAAATTATACTCATTTAAAAGCATATTATCTCTTCTTTCCAGTGATCTATAGCTTAACACATTTAATTCAGTTTTATATATCAATATCAAGGGTTGTTTGAGCCCACCCTGCTCCAAAACAATGCTAGCCAATGTTAATTCAGCCAATAGAAGTGAGGCTTGTTGCTGTTTATTTAGCGCTACTAGGGTTAACACGATAAGCAAAGTTCTTGCGGTGCATAAATGTCATAATTAGTAAACACTATTTCTTGACATAAGTTTTCAAAAAATAAGGAGTTTGTATCGCTTTATCGGTCACCAAATACTCGGAAAAGTTCAGCGACAGGATCGACGCCAACGCGACCGTCATGGCGGAATGTGCGAAGTGGTGGCTTTCTATGACAAAAATACAAAGATCGCTTGATTTCATGTGATGCAAAGTACTCAGCAGCATAGCGATCGACTCAAAAACAGTTATTTCGAAGCCTCGTTGCGTCAAAATAAAGTAAAACAATCTGTGACGATCGAAATCCCCCAGTAGCGAAGAAGTCCATCCAGCAAAACTGCACTGCTCGATTCAGTCCGATCGCGATCGATTTTTACCAAGTTTTTCAAAAATATTCCACAATCCTTACCTCATTATCTCTCTCAATTTTTTATTTCAACCAAATCCAGCCTCTAAAACCCTCCTCGCTGTCAATTTTTTAAAAAAGCTCGAAAACGCTTGAAGAAATTCAGAGCAAACGCTGGCCGCCATTTTTTTTGGGAAAACGATCTCGGTGGTCCGAAAAAAATTTAAAATACACTCTTAACCAATCAGATTCTTCGTTGCTTGTGTGTGTCAAACGACCTTCACCCCTTTCTGCATGCCTACAACGGCCTTAACATTCATTGGCTGACCTTTGAAAGCGAAAGTAAGCTTTCAACTATGATCACCCAAGTCATCCCGGAATATTCCGGGATCCGCCACACAGCCTAGACCCGCCTTTACCGGAATATTCCGGGAACCGCGCCACTAGGGTTAAGAGGATAGGCAGGCCGCACGCACGCAAGCAGCGGGCTCGTCTCCTGTAGGCCTCGCCTAGCCCAGATCTGTAGCCTTAGGCTTAGGCCTGCCACGCGAGCATGTGTACGTGCTACTAGGCTTGAGATGCTGTGAGGAGGGGGAAGGGGAGGGGTGAAGAAATGGGAGGGGTGTGGGGGTAAAAAGGTCAGGGCGCGCTAATTTTAGCACTCTGCCTGAACGTTTGACTGAGCGCTGCTGTATAGGTATAGAGAGTAGGTGTGTGTGTGAGGGGGGAGAGAAAGAGAGTGCATGTGAGAGTGTGTGTGTGTGTTTGAGAGAGGAGAGAGTGTGTGTGTGCGAGAGAGAGAGCATGTGTGTATGTGAGAGAGAGAGAGCATGTGTGTATGTGAGAGAGAGAGAGCATGTGTGTGTGTGTGTGTGAGAGAGTGCGTGGGAGAGAGAGAGAGAGGGGGGAGAGAGAGAGGAGGGGAAGAGGGAGGAAAGAGAGAGAGTGTGTGTGTGTGAGGGAGAGAAAGAAAGTGCATGTATGTGAGAGACAGACAGAGACAGAGACACAGAGAGAGAGAGAGGAAGGGGGACCGTCTATGAAAAAGAAGGGGGAAGCTGGTAGGCCTGCTATAAAAACACCGCTTTGACAGGGCAATAACAGTTGCTAAGGATTTCTAGCGATAAAAAAAGGGGACCCCTTGCACTCGGACTGCACACATGGCTGTGAAAGTCCCCCTACCCCACCCCCTCTTCCTAGTAACCCTCTTCACCCATCTGCTTTGTATATATTATAGATACTGGGCATCCCTTTCTTGGAATCCGAATTCATGGTTGATACTTTCCATATGGCTCCCCCCCCCTTCTTTCAACAGATAAAAGTTCACTTGCTATGGACGAGTGATGATACACAGACAAGGGAAGTTATCGGCATGGAAGAGTTACATCCCTTAAATCCTTTGCCTTAGTTTGACTTTTTTCTCCCAGTTGGTTATCAAAATCGTATTTTTATCAGTAAATTCGTATTTGGGGTAAAAAAAATAAATCGTAAAAATACGATAAAATCATAAAGAAGGCAGGTCTTTTCGGGTTAACTTGTGAACTTTAAAAAGTTTTTTTGTTTTTTTTAAACAGTAACATTTTGATAAATACATTTTTACAGAAAAAGAGCAAAAAAATGTGCTGCTGTTTTCAATCTCATGCATTTTAATGCTCCCCAAAACTGCTAGTCCCATTTACCTTGGCCTCCTCACTGACGAACCAGCCGAAGGTGTGTGCAACAGCATTCTCAAAGGCTGTGACATCGGTCTTGAACTCAATATTGCCACTCACGCCACTCTCCAGAGAGCAGCTCATCAGAGACACCAGCTGATCCTGCGCCTTTTTCTTGTACACAGACGCATAGGTTGAACACTCCTCACTCAGCAAATTCTTTGCAAAGCTGAAACATAACATTCAAATTACAGACAACCCCGCCTTAGATCACTCAATTAGTCAAAGCTTTGATAATTATAAGCCTGTGGTAAACTTTGCTAAAATGGCAGACAGCAATCAAAAAGAGCATACACATTACATCCCAGCAAAAAGGCAGCTAACCAGACTTACCTGCACACACTTTCGAGCCTGGCTTCAATGTTGGACCGTATCTGGATATTCTCCATCTGGGCCAGTTCTATCTTGTTGTGGCGGGCCACCAGTTCATCTAACATCTTGTCCTAAAACCAAAAATACTTTTGTCAACACCTTGCAAGGATCAGCAAAGTTCCATCTAAAAAGTAAAAATAAAGAGGGGGGAGAGGTGCCAAAAAGAACTGCAAGCAAAAAAAAATGTCCCCACATTAATTAACTTACCATTCTCAGCAATAAACAGCTCCAACCAAGAATCTATCCTAGTAGGTGGCTTGTGGTAAACAGCCAGACAACTGTGAAGCATATAGTACCACCTCAGCTGTCCTAATAGTAGTGTAACCCTGGTGGCACTAAATTTACAGCAGAGGGCTGAGTTAACATGAGCTAGTGTTGTTTTGAAGCAGGGTGGGATCAAACAACCCTTCATATTAACCCTTTTTGTCCCACGTAAAACTAAATCTCATTCTACAGACCAAGTAAATTTTGAGCAGTCACTGATGAAAGAGGGTGAGGTCAGAAAAGTATTCATTAAAATGTTTCTCAATGGACTAATGTAAAATTTGGTGTGCGTTTTGAAAAATAATTTTGAAAGCTGGCTGTAAATACATATGGAAAAAAATCTGGTTAGTTTTTATAACGACTTGCACTGTACCATCCCTACCTTAACAAGACCCTTCTCCTTTACACTCTGACCTCAGATGTTTGTTTTGCGTGATCTAATAGCTGATTTCAATCAGCATAGACATACATTCTTCTTCACCCACACTGTTAGTATCGATTTTAATCTCGTCACTTTTATTCTCATCTAATTCAGTCTCCCACCCATAATCAGAGCTATTAGTGTCATACCCACTGACACAATTCATGCACGGTCTCTCATGAACCTCGGAAATCAATACATTTCTTTAATTTTCCTAGTCATCAGCATCAAAAACACATTTGACACCTGGCACGATTCCCAACCTCGCCCTTTCTTCCCTGTTTGACAAAAAAATTGAACTGAATGTCAAAGTCCTTCGGGTGAGACTATACACCGAGGTCCCGCGTTCGAACGCATGCAGAACATCTTGCGCACACGTTAAATCCTGTTCCGCTTTTCGGAAGAGTAGGCCATTGTGTGCCGGTGGAAACAGATGACAAAATTTACAAAACTGCATACACACGGGGACTGGATGTAAAAAAGCACACGAGTGCTTATTCCATTATCCTCGATATAAAAGAATAAATAAAATAATAATCTCCCTTCAAATAAAAGGAAGTTAGCAAGGCTAACAGAAACTACTCACCAAAACAAAGTAATGTTTGAGACAAGTCCCTCATTCCGCGGTCTCTGTGAAACAATGAGTAAGTCACCAGGGACTCATGCTGCAAGACGAAATGTGTTAATATGTAAATCTGAAGTATGTTAAATTACAAACCACTGGAAATCACTTTATAGCTGCATGTAGGTTTGTTTTGTTTGTTGGTTTTTTTAACCACAATAATTACTCTCAACATCATTCCGGAATCAGCCACATGATTATCCCAGAATGTTCCAGGAACCGTGATTCCAGGGTAAAGACAAACAGGATGCACCACAGACTGCAACACAATATCTCACCCTTATTTTTTCCAAGCAGAACTTGTAGCTCTGGAAGGTCTCGGTGATGAGATCCCTGGCGTTTTCCTTCTGCTCATCCAGGTCTGTGAAGTCGGTCCCCGTTGTTTTGCTCACTTCCTGCGATTCACGCAGCTTAGCATGAGCCTGCTCCACCAGTCTCCTCAGATCTTCAGAATTGGGGCCGTCAGCCTCACTCAGCGGAATACAAATATGCTCAAGATGCTCCATCAGCATACACTTCTGGCACACTGCCACCTGAAACCCACAGTAAATTAACAGTTACATTTTGTTTCATATTGTTTATCAGGCATGGTACTAAAGCAAAAGTGTTTTTCCTGAAATGGTTTGGGGGTCCAGGGGACAAGCAGGGTCAAGGGGCAGAGCCCCCTTGTGGGGGTCAGGTGCAATGCTCCCTGAAGCTGATGGTTTTTCAGTACAATGCTCCCTGAAGCTGATGGTTTTTCAGTACAATGCTCCCTGAAGCTGATGGTTTTTCAGTACAATGCTCCCTGAAGCTGATGGTTTTTCAGTAATTCTAGGCTGTAAAAAAAGCCTCTCCTTCAATAAATTTCGCGGAGGCACCATGGTCGAGTGGTTCAGGCGGTCAACTCGTGATCCAGAGGTCACGGGTTCGATCCCCGCTCGGCTCGGTGTTGTGTCCTTGGGAAAGACACTTTACTCCTATTTTCCTCACTCCACCCAGGTGTACAAGTGGGTACCAGCTCTGCTGGGGAAGTATCTGGCGACAGACTAGCGTCCTGTCACAGGGGTGGTGAAAAACCATCAGTTCGCTTAACCCTTTGCTGGGCATAGCGTCCCAAAACGTCCGAACCTATCCTTGGGCACAACGGCCAAAAACGGCCGGCGTCGTGACCGTCACTTCAGTGCGTTCATACATTCGAAATTCCCGCCAATCTCGCTTCAAATCTCGTCAAAATAGAAGCAACGAGACTGCCCACATGACTTCCGCATGTACATTGCAAATGGCGGCGGTTGGAATGTGTTTGTGGCAAGTTTTGGAGGAAAAAAATCGCAATTTTTCCCAAGATGGACGCTATCTTCGAATCCGACATGTACGATCGTTTTTATGGCTTTCATGCCGAAAATATGACGCTGTGAGATGTGTATCCAGGCTCAAATATCGATGTAAGCGATCTGAGTAGTGTGTGCGCTTCTGACTTTGTTGATTGAAGCAAGAAAGACCGGCTTTGACAACAACGAAGTTCGAGACGTAAATCGATCGTCAAATCTAACTCGGCCGATGCGCGTTTTGAATTCTGCTCATAGAATTGGGGAAATTATCGCGGATTTCGAGTTTGGCAATGGTTCACAACTTGATATATTTTGTGAATTGATTGCTATTTGGGACTTTTGTTATGGTAGCGGCTCGAACTGTAAAGTTAACATGCATCCGATCGTGGGCGATCGTTGGCAAACAAAATGGCGACCGTCGGAATGTTTCATGTTTTCGTGCATCATTCATAAAAAAAACTAAAAACACAACAGTAGGTTGAAAACTTTTCTTCTGTAATTGTTTCTGAATGTTTTACTTTTTATTTTATCAAAATCCATGCATGCATTCCAAAGCTATTGCAACACTAACTGTGACACATACAAACCGATCAATGACCTTGTGTGTTTATGCATTATAATTCTTTTTAAAAAAAATAACAACACACAATAGCAAATAACAGTTTCTTTATTCATTTCTGCATTTTGCTGTTTTTATTTCATTACAATCCATTAAGCCATTGTGGAGTTATTGCATGTTAAATACACCCACCCACTCAGAGGCCATCCACCTCCATTTTGCTTGCCCAGCAGGAAGTGAACAAATGATTTTGCTGTGCCCAGCAAAGGGTTAACGCTACAGAAACCTGGATAAGCTCCGGCTCTATGGGCCTTCTGGCTCGAAAGAACATACTTTTCAATAAATTTCAGTTCTTCATACTTAGCAATCTCTGCCCTAAAATAAGCTCTCCTTTATCAGTACTTTCTTCAACCTTAAAGTTTTTAGTACACAGCAAAAATAAGGGCATATCTAGACAAATCAGCACTAATACAGATAGAGGAAGAAAGAGAAAGAGTGCAAGGACAGAGAGAGACACAGAGAGGAGAGAGAGAGAGAGAGGAGAGGAGAGAGAGAGAGAGAGAGAGAGGAGGGAGAGAGGGGGGGGGGGGGGGGGGGGGGGGGGGGTTTATAATTTTTCTAGTTTGATTTGATATCACTTTGTGTAATGATCACAAAAAATGTTTTAGTTAACTCATAGCACCCTGAAGTCACCCAGTACAATCGTCACACAATTCAGGACTATCAAGGATCAGTTTGGTCAGTTTTTCCACAAAAATCAACCACCACTTTCCATCATGTTGCTTTGAAAGAAGTGCTGTGCGCATGTGTTGTAAGGGAAGACTAGTCTAAACGATAGGCCCTAGGCTAGCAGCTGACGCAACAAGAGAGGAATGGAGTGGCTGAACAATAGCAGTCAACGTTTTTTATTGGGGTTTTTTGACAAAAAGGATTTTGATGAATGAAATCATATTTCTGGATTTTCCAAGTTTTCTGGAACAAATACGGTCTTTTTTGGGAAACAAAGCAAAAAATCATTTGTTCACCAAATTTCCAACAGGTCAGGGAAAACATGCAGGGCCGTGAGTTGTGTATCTCACAAGATAACTCTACAATGCTTTTCATGGATTTTGATTAAATAAAAGCAGGAAGATGCAACAAGAAAAGCATCCTGTGTTCATCTTTTTGTTTCGTTTAAAATTATATGCATAAACACCCAAAATAAAGGTTGGTTTGGGTGCTCACAGGAGTGTGCAAACACTTGAACATCACAATTCTGATAAAAAAAAAAACACCCAAACATACAGAACAAAATTTCTACCCCACCCCCCCCCCCCCCCCCAAAAGCCAAGACAAAGGGGGCAAAGGGCCCCTTGAAGCTGAAGCATTTTTAGTGGTCAAAGGAAATCATTCTCTATCTCCGGACAAGATGATGTCCACAAATAGGGTACAACCCTATGAAACACTATGTCTGTGGTGGAAACCGAAAGTATAAAACATGTCTACCTGCATAAAGTACAAAATTAGAAGATAAAATTGTTCAAAAGACAATAGCTGCATGGATTTTTTATGCTTTCTGTTTTAGAGCAAATACAGTCCAAAGTGTTCGAACCCTGGCTCCACCACATAAAGAGTTTTATTGCACCAATTTAATTTTTAGTTGTTAAACATGTTAACCCTTAGTAGCGCTAAATAAACAGCAACAAGCCCTTCCATTATTGCTGAATTTAAAAACATTGCTAGCATTGTTTTGGGCATGTGGGACTCAAACAACCTTTAATTGATATAATAAAAACGAAATTAAAGGTTAACTATAAGATCTGGAAAGAAAGAGATAAAATAGCATTTTAAATTAAGCTAAAAAATTATAATAGATATATGTTTTAGATTAGTAAAAAAAAATCCAAAAAAAAAACATTAAGGGAGCTAAGATCACAGTAGTAACACTAGCGAGGAGATCGAGTAGAAGAGAAAGCAAGGAGTTCGAGAGAGAGAGAAGAGATGAAGAAGGGGGCTTAGGGGGTGGGGTAACATTTCATTACATTTTCAGTTTGATTTATAACTTTTAGATCACAGAAAATGTTTATTACTCATACACCCTGAAGTCACCATAATACGTCAAAAATTCAGGACTATCAAGGATCAGTTTGGCAGTTTTTCCACAAAAATCAACCACCACTTTCCATCATGTTGCTTTGAAAGAGTGCTGTGGCATTGTCATGACAAAACATAAGACGCTAAGTCTAATGATGGCCATAGGCTAGCAGTGACGAAAAGAGGAATGGATTGATCAAAACAACAGTTTTTATTGGGGTTTTTTGACAAAAGGTTTATAATGAAATCAAATTCTGGATTTTCCAAGTTTTTCGAACAAATACGGTCTTTTTGGCGGAAAAATCATTTGTTCACTCAAACAGGTCAGGGAAAACAGTGCATGGCCGTGATGTGTATCTACACGCATAACTTACAATGCTTTCATGATTTTGTTAAATAAAAGCAGGAAGATGCGACAAAGAAAAGATCCTGTTCATTTTTGTTTTTTTTAAAATTATTCATGCTAAAACACACAAAATCAAGTTGGTTTGTGGACTACGGAGTTTTGCAAATAGCTTTGGATTATGCAATCAATTCCTTAAAATCATAAAAAAAACATTCAGAAACAATTACAGAAAAAATTTCTAACCCCCCCCCCCAAAATAGCCGCAAACGGGGGCACGGCCCCATTTTGAAGCTGAAGCATTTTTAGTGGTCAAAAAAAATCATCTAATCATCCAAACTGAATCCAACAATATTGGGTATAACCCTAATGAAACACTATGTCTGGTGGAAACCGAAATATAAACTGTACCTGCATAAAGTACAAATTAGAAGATAAAATGTTCAAAAGCGACCTGCTGAAGGATTTTTTATGCTTTCTGTTTTAGAGCAATCAGTCCAAGTGTTCGAACCCTGGCTCCACCCATAAGAGCGTATTGCACCCATGTAAATTTTTAGTTGTTAAACATGTTAAAATAAGCTATTCAATACAGAAAACAGATTGTAAATCAGACACTTCCATAAAATTTAATACAAATTGAAATTGTAGACAGCAGAAAGTGGCAAAATGAGAAACTGACAGTATCGCATTGCAATAGGTGGTCAGAACAGGCTTGCATATTTAAAGCAAAAGGAAACAAAATTACGCCTTGATACTTTAGTAAAAGGTAAAGGAGTCCCATAACCTATAAGGTCGTAGGGGAGCGAGGCATCAGAGACCTCACTTCTCTAGGGCCAGCATATTGAGGGCGGTGCCCATCTCCTCTCCCTCGCTGCTTTAGTATGAGGTAGAAAAAGAGCTTTTTATAATCAATCAAAATCTCATCAAATTAGACAACCTAACCTCCACCTGCCTGAAATGGCTCCTAGCGGAAAAGTGGGTCAGGTGCAAAGCAACTCATTCCGCGGTGGAGCATCACACTTTAAAAAATTCTTCAGGAAGAAAAAATAAGCTTAAAAATAGATGACTATGAATAAAGGAAACCAATCCTAAAAATGCTGATGACACTGAACAAGTCTCTAGTACTCAAGTTTAAAAAACAAAGAAAGTACAAACTTCAGCTTACCTGACAATTATTACAAAAGCTGACCAGGTTTTCATCAGCATGCTTTTCACACAGCACAGGCTTGGGCTGAGAGAGGCTTCGGCCCGACTTCAGGATGTCCTCAAAGGATTCCACCTGCATCAAAAGTTATAGCTATTACTTCCTCCCTTCACTATTCCTCAAAACTTTCATCTCACTGCACCCACCTTCCTCTACAACTGTTCTTGGCCCGGCCCAACCCAAACTGGATTGACTGTGACCTCCTTCCTTTTCTGACCAAGATCAACTAAGACTGACCACCAGTAATAGGTCACTTTCATTTTCACTATTGCATTTCCCTAAAGCAATTGCAACGGAAGCCATCCAGAAGAAAAGTCCCTGATTGCCATTTTTAATTTGGTTGCAAGAGGTGTAGGTGAATAGCTATACTGCTGTGAATTTTTGTAATTGAGTTTTTCGTACATTTTTTTGTGGGGACATCAGCACATGGCAAACCTTTACAACTTCTAGAATTCATTTTCAGGCATAATAATGGCATGTGTGTTTTTGGAGATTTAAACCCATGAAGAAATTTGATTTCTACACTGAATGTGACCTGATTATATACAATGATCAAGTTATGAACAATGATCTTATAGTCACCGACTCTGACTTTGTTTCTCCAGTGCACTTAGTTACTACATATGGAAAACAATATCCATATTGGGTGCAGTGACATCTTTGGAATCTTATCAATTTGATATAATTGGTGATGAACAAGTTGGTGATTTAAAAGCATTAAGTCATAAGATCAACTAAGGATTGAAGTCTGCCCCTGTGTTTCTGTCACGATTGTTCTCTTTTGATTCCCAACTCTGGAACTTCACATTGTTCACCATAAGTGCAAAAGTAGAAGGGAAACAATGGTTGGTAAAAATTAAAGCACACAGTCAAAAAAAAACAACAGAAAATTCCTCATGAGTTTTACTTTTATGCAGGCCATATACATGGCAGCCATTCAGAAATGACGGTTTTAATCGTTTTGCATCCAGGAGGCAATGAAACTGCCTAAAATCAACACTGGAGCATCACAACATAAATCTGGGCATCGCTTATAGTGGTATTTTACTCCCTGCTATTATCTAACATTACCCCTTTTCTGACATACTATGAATATGTGACAGACCTGGTACATTAGTATTTCCTATTCAGTGATGATTCTAGGGTTTCAAAAAGAGAGGGCAGGGGGCCCCCTAAATGGAAAAAAGGAGGTATTCAAAAATGAACACATCTCAATTTTCCTGATAACCATTCTCATAACTGAATACATTATGACACCTTCTGTTCTTACCACATGATCATCGAAGCACCGCATAAACTGATGTGCAGCCATGCAGTTTGTACACAAATAGTTAGGGCATTTGGCGCAGTGGGCAATAGCCTTCTCCTTCGCCTTACAGCTAGTGCAGATGATCACAGTGCTATCTGAGGAAGGGTTCAGACGATCTTCAAGCAGGAGGTTTCCCATCAGGTCTTCCACTTTTCCATTGGGCAACGGTGTCATCTGCTTGCAAACCTGGAAAGGCATAAAGCAATCATATCTTCAAGCCCAGCCACATCGATCTTTACAAATCTAAACAGGTGTGTGTGTGTGTGTGTGTGTGTGTGCACGCGCGCACATGCACGCGTGGGTGCATTGCATGTGTGCAGTAGGATCCACTCACAGATTATAACAGAAGTCTTATTACCAAATTCATTCTGGAACAGGCATATATGCCATACCAATAGCAAAAAATGAGGTATCATGATTTTTGTTTTTGTTTTTTGGTCAACAAGTGCATGAATGCAAAAATCGTCTGGCCCAGTGTGTACTTTATGTAATGCATAATGCAGGAAATAACATTTCTTGCAGTAAAAGATAGTATAAATATATCTTTTTTTGTGTAGTGACTATTGAAAATTGTAAAAATTACTTTCCTTGACAGTCCTGAATTGTGCTGAGTTTTTAACCAACTGCTGTCCAGATCAACTATGACCAATTGATCCGACTTAAACTGAAAATACTATATCGACCCAAACCATCCACCGGTAGTACTACTGTAGTAGTAGCGTCAACTTTCACAATGCAAAATTTTGCAAACAAGTGTTTTCCAGCAGAGAGAAGTCCTTTGACTCCATTTGGAATGTTTTCAGATGTTGACAATGTGGTTGTGCTGCTGTGAATTTTCAATGTAAACCTTTTTATTGCAAATTTGTTTGTGGAGATACTGATGCACGGCAAACCTTTACAACTTTTATAAATCATTTTCAGACATATTATTCATGGTAAGTAAGAAACTTTTTTGGAGAATTTTCTGTTTAAAAAAACCCACAAAAAACCCAAGAAGAATCCAAACTTATGTGGACTGAAAAGGACTTAGAAGCTGCACAGAGAATTCAAGAGTTGCAGAGCGGAATCGAAGTGCCATGTTTACAATACTGGCAATTCGCGATCCTGCTGAGAGGGCATGTGACTGACTGGTTGAAAATGAAAGAATTTCATGAAAATTGTGGCATCAGGAACTTGCAAAACAATGCTAGTTACTCGTGAGTAGTAAATGTTTTAGCCTCTCACTTTCACTGATCAGGTGCAAAATAAAATTGGAACTGTGACATGATTACAGAGTGTTCGTCAGCCTGTTTCTTTTTTTAAATTCTTTTATTTTATTTTTACTTCGCGGATCATGGAAAAAGCACTCGTGCTTTTTTTCATCCAGTCCCCATGTGTATGCAGTTTTATAAATTTTGTCATCTGTTCCCACCGTCACACAATGGCCTACTCTTCGGTAAAGCGGAACAGATTTTAACGTGTGCACAAGATGTTCAGCATGCATTCGCACACCAGACCTCAGTTTACAGTCTCATCCAAAGGTCTATAAGTGTGTTTGCATGTTATTCTAGCATTATCTGAACATTTTCATATATTTTGCATGCTTCCATGTTTGATTTTATTTTACTTCACCTTCATGATTCTTTATCTTCTGAAACACACTTTTCTTCTTCTTTTTTTTTATTGAATATCCACCCTAGCCAACAACCACCATAACATCACTGCCACCAGCATTCAACAAGTCACACAAGAGTCAGATAAGGAAATGTGGTTTTGTTTTTTATTTATTAAAAATTACACAATCACAAAAAAGTTTCAAGCAGATGTATCTTTATTTCTTTAAAGTGAGTAAAGTGAAACTGAAGAACACAGCAGAAAATGGTTTACAGTCACAAGTAAAAGAAACAGAACATGGAAGAGTTTAAGTCCAATCCAATCCAATCCTGTTGTTTATAGCCCCACGGAAGCCATATTAGGGCTGTCATCTTTTAAATCTTATATTTAAAGCGTGCAAATATGTACAGATTAAAAAAGGGTATAAAACTTTACTGTCATTCCTCATAGCAATGCCCTGGCCAACCCAGGACACAACGTGGGAAAACCACATCAACCACACATAAAATGTGATAAGATCAAAACCAGATTCCTTACAACAACCTTGTTCTTAGTGACCATCTGTAACTCTTTCACTGACATAAAATGGAAAAAGCCTGATTCTCTCAAGAAATTAAAAATGGTTAAAAGTTAATCACAACCTTCTAATGAGCTATGACGAGTTTATGAATATTGATCCTCTGCAGGCTTAGTGATCGTTTTCCCTCCTGTACCAGTTACACATATGGAAAACAATGATTGATTAGAGGGTAGTGACATCCGATTTCTTTTTTTCAGTATTTTTATGCATTTGGTGAGAGAGAGAAAAGGAATATATTGATGTGTTTTTGCAGTGGGTGTGCATGTGTTGCAGATTTACTTCCCTTGGCATGGTATTTTTTCACTTTATACTTAGTTTACAAAGTCTATAAGGATAGCAGAGGGTTACTGTTATCTGAATCACATCTCCAAAGTGTAACGGTGGTAAAAGGGAAACAATGGTTGGTCAAAATTGAACCACTCAGCCAATCAGAAATATGTACAGAGAATGGCTCTTGGTATTAACTTTATACAAATAAACTGCAGATATGCAGTTTTTTTCCTTCTGGTTCAAGATGGGACGCAGTGCATGAATATTTTTTGGCGAGCAAGAAGCAAAATATGCTGGAATCCTGCAAAGGCGCAGCCTATAATCGACACTGCCCAATTCAGTTTTCACTAACATTTAAGACCATGATACGGTGTCTCAGTTTTCCAAAATTTTCACATATTTTTACAAACTGAACCCTAGATAAAGGGTCCAGAGAGAATTTTGCTTCAGTACAGGCAAAATCCTTACCAGCTATCAGATCGACTTCAGGACTATCAAATCACAGCAAAAAGTAGAAAATGTAATACTCATATCAATAATCAATGAAGAACCTTGTCCTAGTATAACATTATGTTTGAATACCACAAAGACAACTCACCTTGCACTCCACAGCATCTGCAGGCTTGATGGGCTCTCCGTCAATGGTGTCACTGGCTTCATGCACAACGTTGCCCAAACACTCTTCACAGAAAGTGTGAAAGCATGCAAGCAGTTTTGGTTTCCGCAAAACCTCCTGACAAATCTTGCAAGACAGCTCCGACTCTTGGCTGTCTTCAAGGCAGCCCTCCAATGCCTCCAATGCACACTCTTTGTCAGCATCCAAGTCAGTTTCTTCGGGCAAGGCCACATCTTCTAAGGTTTTCTCTTCTGTCATCTTTGCAGTCTCGATCTGGGAACCATGCATACATAACACAAAACCATAAATAATTTAACCTCACACCTTAACTCCTCTTGCTTTTTAAAAAACAAACAAAATGTTGAGACCTTGCAGAATCAAAACCACAAGCAAGAAGTATTTATTTGGCAATAGTCATTAAACTCACAAAAATCTCAAATTTTCAATAATACACTAATACAGGCACTGAATGTATTGCTTGTAGGCATGTGTGTGTATGTGTATGTACATGTATGTATGTATGTATGTATATGTATGTATGTATGCGTGTGTGTGTGTGTGTGTGTGTGTGTGTGTGTGTGTGTGTGTGTGTGTGTGTGTGTGTGTGTGTGTGTGTGAGTGAGTGAGTGAGTGAGTGAGTGAGTGAGAGAGAGACGAGATTTTAAAAATTTTATTATACCAAGGATAATGGAATAAGCACTTATGTGCTTTTTTACATCCAGTTCCTGTGTGTATGTTGTTTTGTAAATACTGTCATCTCTTCTCGCCAGCACACAATGGCCTACACTTACAAAAAGCAACAAGATTTAACATGTGCGCAAGATAGGACTTTTGCGGAGAGTGAAGTCTGCACTGATGTTAACTCCAGGGGAAAATATCCCCTTGAACGTGTGTGTGTGTGTGTGTGTGTGTGTGCGTGTGCCTCTGAGTGTGTCACAGAAGATAATGCAGAATTTTTTTTTCCTTTTATGCTAGCTGATATTGATAAGCTTATTTACAAATTGCAGAGCTTTTACTTTCATTGCATCAAGCTTTTTTTTTTTTTTTTACACATTAAGTAATTTCAAGTCCACAGAGTGTGAAATGTGCAAAGATAAAAGAACATTCAACAGAAAATCACATGGTACAATGCTATGATAGCACCAGGCCTAAACCAGTGCCAATGTCACCAGGGCCATGCTATGACATCAGCTACCAAGTTTGAAACTTGTGTCTGGAATGTGTTGAGCTTTTTCTAAGTCAAGATAGAACCTAAAGTCGGTGTGCTTTAGCAGTGGATTTCGCTGCGGACTACTTAAAACATGGAAAAAGTATTTCTTTTGCCTTTTTGCTTGATATAGATTTGTTAACTGAAATTAAAAGAAAAACTTTTTTTTAAAGCATCCATCCGAGAAGTGTGTTGAACTTGCTGTAGGAATTAAAAGGCTTTTAACCCGAACTACATGATTTGTAAGGACTTAAAAGGCCCCTACAATCCCTCATGTACTGATTAGGTTTTCTACCTTTTTAATAAAAAATCCAATGTTGTGACTAAACTACCCCTGAAAAAAAATTATTTCCTTAATTTATATCATGAAAAACTTTGACACCATTTCCTGCTTTTGGGAAAATCAATACGGTTTTCTCAAAACAAAACATGATCAGCTTCAAGTTACCTGAAATACTGTACTCAGTTATTTTGCATTTTGATTGTTGCACTAAGGTCTATAAGTGCTGACAAGAAAAGTGAACAGCAACAGTGTGCTTCATCAGACAAAGCTGAAACCTTCATTCATCACAGTTCACACTCAAACTGTAGTTTGTCATCATCTGAACACAGCATTGCATTCCCTAAAATTAATATGAACTGTATACATCATTGGACTTACTTTAAGTTTAACACCCTTCAGAAACTTTACATAGCACTGACAAAGACATTACAACCAATCTCAGGCTAGTTAAGTAGTAGTTCATATTGGCTACCAGTACCATAAAGTTCTAGCCTATGTGACACTGACATATTTGAACAATATTCTTAAGGTACAATGTCATACATACTCACAGACAAAAATGGTGTCATATTTTGACTTAATGTATGAGAAAAAGTACTGTTTACTGTCTTACAGGACTGCTGTGTCATCCAAAATTAGCTCATAAAGACCTTGAACTTCAGTAACTGCTCAAGTGACCTACATTTCAGTGCTTAAGAAGCTTACAAAAATTACATCAGAATGTTTTTGGATAGTTATTTTGACACACACCACTTAAAAGCTTTAAAAAATCACTCTATGCTACTGACAATAACATCAGTATGATCTAGCCGGACATGTTCCCTTACCACCTGTTCTAAAAACAATGCGCCAGTCTAAGCCTAGTAAATTCCAAAACTTCCTCCTTCGCTCTCCCATCGCCATTGTCCAAGTAACCACATATTTTCCCCGCTTTCAAAATAAACCACGTAAACAGCAAGAGTATATTTTAAATGCACTGTAACAATAGGTTGGGTTTTTTTCCATTCAGTCTGAAAACGAATCGACATGAAAACACATTTTAATGTGCTAGGCCTAAAGGAATGAAGAAACAAGTCTGTGATCACCGTGATGCGCACGCAGCCAACCGCCCACGACACCAAATTTACAATAAAAATAAAACTGAACACTTGGTTATTTCAATGACCACAATTTTCCAAAACAAAAGCAACCGTTTAATCTGATAATAACTAATCACATGTCCCCGGTCCACTAAAAACATGGGGACGAAAAAACTCAAGGGTGGAAATCGTTGGGCCTACAAGGAACTGCATCCGAGAATGCACAGACAAGGTCACGTTCCACTAGGCCCTAGCCTAAGCAAAATGCAGAACTCCAGCACAATCGTTTTTTGTTTTATCGCTTTTGTCTATTGCTTACGAAAAAACTGAAGACTAAAGTTTGCTACATCAAATGCATTTACCTTCGTTTTAGATCCGATATCAAATACAAGCAAAGTGTATGTTCAATTCACAGTCGTAGGGTCGTTCTACCTTACCGTCATGTTTGATCAACGGACTAGACAGCTATAGGCCTACGCATGCTCCGTGACTCGATGACTGGCGCGAAATAGAAACGTCATCAGTCATGTGACCACATGTTACGCCTAGATTACGTGGAAACAACATAGCCTAGGCCCTTCACAAGCTAGCCTTGGCCTAGGGGCCTAGTGGAATGCAAGTAGGGGTTTGTGAAGGAATGGGATTATTTAACTCTTCTTTTCTCATGTTTCAGTTGAATGTCTTTTCACTACATGATAAAAGTCTTTGAGTGTGCAATCAATAGGAGAAAAATAGTTTTATCATCATCATTATTATTACATCATATTACTGTGTTAGTATTTAATAATAATAATAATAATAATAATAATATATGGAATTTACATAGCACTGAATCTTGTAAAAGAAACAAATCGAAGCACTTGAACTCAATTATTTACAGGCATGCAGCTTCCTCAAATAACATAAGGTATTTCAAGCTTATGCACACACAAACACACACACTCACACACACACACTACACTCTCCTCTCTCTCTCTCTCTCTCTCTCTCTCTCTCTCTCTCTCTCTCTCTCTCTCTCTCTCTCTCTCTCTCTCTCTCACACACACACACACACACACACACACACACACACACACACACACAGGTGGTAGTGAAGGAGGTGAAGGATCCTGTTGAAAAAGTAGGAACAGATATGAGGGGAAAGTGTCAGGAAGGAGATAAGTGCGTTTTAAGGCTGGATTTGAAGGTATCAAGAGAAGGCTTTTGAGAAGTGAAAGAGGAAGTTCATTCCAGGTGGATGGACCAGAAACATTTTTAATATGTTTTTATTCTTTTATATCGAGGATGATGGAATAAGCACTTATGTGTTTTTTTCATCCAGTCCCTGTGTGTATCATCATCATCATCATCATCAGTCCCGTGACCTTGGCGGTCGTGGAGGAGACAGTGGTAAGCCTTCTCCATCCATCTCGGTCCTCCGCTCTGTGCAGTAGTGCTGAGTCATTCATCCTGGTCCATTCTCTGATGTTGTCCATCCATGACTTGTTCTGTCTTCCCCTCTTTCTGCCACCTTCAAGTGTTCCCTGCAGTACTGTTTTTGGCAGAGTGTTGTGGCGGGTGACGTGGCCGAACCATGTCAGCTTTTTCTTCTTGACGATGGTGAGAAGGGGTTCCTGTGGACCTGCCAGCCGTGTTATTTGTCTCTTGACAAATTCATTGGTCTTTCGTTCTCTCCAGGATATGCTCAGCAGTTTTCTATGGCATTTTGTTTCAAATGACTGGATTGGCTTTGCTGTTTCAGCAGTCAATGTCCAGGTTTCACATCCGTACAGCAGGATAGTCTGAATTAGGGCTTTGTAGAGCTTTAGTTTGATTGGGAAACTGATCTCTTTACTTTTCCATATGGTGGTGAGTTTTGTCATGGAAGATGTTGCCATGGCTAGTCTGACTTTGATTTCTGTTGTCGATCGCCCGTCCTTTGTGAGTGTAGCGCCAAAGTATTTAAAAGCGTCTACCTCCTCCAGTTGCTGGCCGTTCATGTAAATTTTAGCAGTGGCATTGCTCGTGCTGTTCACAAGTACTTTATTTTTCTCCAGCTCACCTCCATCCCATATGCTCCAGCTCTGTTCTCAAGTCTGGTTGTAAGATCTTGCAGCCCTGTGTTACTTCCGCCCATGAGGTCAATGTCATCGGCAAACCGCAAGTTGTTGAGGGGTCTGCCGCCAATGGAGATGGTAGAGTGGAAGTCATGGAGGGTCTCTCTCATAATGTTTTCCAAGAACAGATTAAACAGGACTGGAGATAACAGGCATCCTTGTCGGACCCCAACTGTGGTTTTGAAGTAGTCTCCGACCTGATTGTTCAGGACTGCACTGCTTGCGGTGTTGTATAGTGCTTGAATGGTTTGCACTAGTCCTTCTTCAATGCCAAACATTCTGAGGACCTGCCACAGGCCTTCGTGCCATACTCTGTCGAAAGCCTTCTTGAAGTCGATGAAGTTGTGGAACAGGTCTCTCTGATGTTGAAGATGTTTTTTCCATCAGGATGTGGCAGTTAAAAATCTGTTCGATTGTGCTCCTGCCTGCCCTGAACCCAGCTTGTTCCTCTGCAAGGTGTTCTTCTGCCTCCTTCTTGAGTCGATTCAAAATAACTTTGAGCATGATCTTGCTGGCGTGGCTGATGAGGCTGATTGTTCTATAGTTTTGGCATTGGCGTAAATTCCCCTTCTTGGGCAGAGGTATGATGAGTGATTGTGTCCATTCTGTTGGCCACTGTTTTGTCTCCCAAATCTTCTGACAGATAGCCTTAACATGTGTGATGACTGTTTCGCCACCATGCTTGAGCAGCTCTGCTGGTATGTTGTCTGCTCCTGGGGACTTTCCTACTGGTAAGCTGCGGATGGCTTCTTCCACTTCTTCCCTCAGTATGGGTAATGGCGAGGGTACTCTTGATGTTGCTGCTTCCTCTTCTATTATGCTCTTGTCAGGTTGGATTGGGTAGTTGTATAGTTCTTGACAATACTCAGACCACCTGTTCAATGCAGCTAAGCTTTCTGTGAGGAGGTTTCCGGAGCTGTCTTCCATGACTGATGATTTGGTTTGAAGTGGTTTTGTGAGTTTCTTCAGGGTGTCGTATGCCTTTTTACTGTTGCCCACTTTCATGCTTTCTTCGATCTCATCACATTGATCACTGATCCACTTCTCTCTGGCCTTTAACATTGACTTCTTCACAAGATTGTTGGCCTCCCGGTATTTTTTAGGGTTGGAAGACCTGGTTGGTTTCAGTGCTCTTCTTGTATCGCAGAGGTCCAAGATGTCATTGGTAGTCCATTGCTGGTGTTTATTCCTCTGACGACCGATACCTCCTCTGCTGTTTCTCGGACTGCCTCATTAAAGTTGTTGGTGAGGTCATTGATGTCATTGTCCAGGAGGGTTATTGCAGCAAAACGTCCGCCAAGCTTAGCTTGGAAGATCTCCTCGACATCTGGATCTTTCAGTTTGTCCACGTCAAATTTGATACGTGGGTTTGCAGGCTGTTTATTTTTCTTCAGCTTCATTTTGAATACCAGCAGCACAAGGTCGTGGTCGCTGCTTATGTCAGCTCCAGGGTAGGTTCTTGTTCTGGCTCTGTTGATGCTGGATTTGAAGCGCCGTGGTGTTAAGATGAAATCTATTTGGTTATGGATCTTGCCATTTGGCGCATGCCAGGTTGTCCTCCTTGACTGCTTGTGGGGATAGAGGGTATTGGCAATGGTAAGTCTGTGGGTGCAGGCAAACTCCAGCAGACGTAGTCCCCTGTCGTTGGTCTCTCCAGTTCCAAACTGACCAACTGTTCCGGCCCATTGGTTGTAAGAGTCAGGACCTACTTTGGCGTTAAAATCCCCTTGAATGATGATGATGTCTTTCTTGTGTGTATGCAGTTTTGTAAATTTTGTCGTCCGTTCCCACCAGCACACAATGGCCTTCTCTTCCGAAAGCGGAATGGGTTTTAACGTATGCGCAAGATGTTCTGCGTGCGCTCGCACACGGGACCTCGGTTTATAGTCTCATCTGAAAGACTTTTGGGGGTAGTGGAGTCGGCACTGAAGTTAACTCCAGAGGAAAAATCCTCCCGAACGAGAATCGAACCCGGGTCAGCAGATCACGAATACATCGCTTTAACCACCAGGCTATCCCGTCCCCAGAGAAAAAGCGATGGCCAACAGTGGTTTGTTTGAATCTGGGTGTTCGAAAGCAGAAAGTATCTGCAGCTGAACGAAGGGAACGGGATGGAGTATACAGGTTAAGACAGCTAAAGAGATAAGAGGGTGCAGATTTGTGAAGACGTTTGAAACAGAGGGTATTGGTCTTGTACTTCAGTGTCTGTGAGACAGGCAGCCAGTGAAGAGATCGCAGAAGAGGAGTGATGTGTTCAAATTTTTTCTTTCTTAGGATCAGTCGAGCTGCAGTTTTGTATGGGTTGAAGAGAGTGGATGGATGATGCTGGTAGGCCAACCAAAAGAGAATTACAATAGTCTAAACGTGAAAGAATGAGATGTGACAAGCTTGGAAGTTGCCTCAGTGGACAGATACTTCACTATTCGTAGGCTCTTACAGCATTTTAAACTTCATGTGGGACAGGATGTTATAGGCTAGGCGAGTGCTTAAGACCAAGATCAATAATGACTTCAATCCCTGTAGATATACCCATGTAGATCAAATATGCACCTTAAAGATCCCCTAATTCATGTCAGCGTTCTGTGCCCAGCATACCTCTCCCAAGTCAGAATGTGGCTAACTTCAGGGTGGGCAAAAGTGGTCCCATACGCAAAATCTCACCATTGGAAAACTGTGGAGATCTAGCCCCCAACGAAAAAAAGGTAAAATACATCACATCACATCAATATCAACACACACACACACACACACACACACACACACACACACACACACACACACACACACACGTGTGTGTGCAAGCGGGCAGGCACGCACACACACACACACACACACACACATGTACACACATGTGTGCAAACGCGCAGGCACACACACACACACACACACACACACACACCTTTGTCTTTGCACCCTGACAACTCCATTCCCCCTCCCTACTTCCATAACAATTTTGTTGTTGTCTAATATCACCTGTGAACAGACTTCAAACAAAATTAAGTACTTCTAAGGGGTAAAAAAAATCATACTTCTTCCATTGTTCCAACAATAGGTGTGTGCATGTGCGTTTGTTCTTTTGAGTTAGCCTAACGTCTATTCACTATTAGTGATATTAGGAGGGGGGAGAGAGAGAGAGAGAGAGGGGGGGGGGGGGGGGGGGGGGGGGGGGGGGGGAGGAGAGAGAGAGAGAGAGAGGGGGGGGGGAGAGAGAGAGAGAGAGAGAACTCCATAGAATCTGAACTCTGAAAGAATTTACCCATAAACGGCTGATAAATACCTGAATAGTGACGCTATAATAGGGATACACAGTGAAGTACAGGGGTGACAAACAAAAATGATAACAAATCCAGGGGGGGGGGGGGGGGGATTCTTAAGATCTTAGACAACATTATAGAGAGAGGGGGGGTGGGGGGTGGCAGCAGGGGGAGGGGGTGTCACTGCTCAACATAGAGGCAGGGACAGTTAAAAGTGCCGAGGCTGTAACTCACCCAAATCACCAGCAAGGATAATGCTGAGAAACAGCTTCAGGAAAGCCTGGCCAGTCAGCGGCTGGGCATCAGGCCAGAAGATGAAACAAAATGGCATTCTTGAACTAGGCCTAGATAGAGCTGCTCAAGTTGCCATCTTCAGACAACACTGCCAACTGCAAACTTCACCATCTAGACCGAATTAAATTTTAGCATAGGTTAGCCAGGGAACTCAGAAGAAGAAGGAAATCTCCACCAGGGTGTTAACATCATCACACCCACAACAAAGCTGGGATGGAAGGGTGACAGGGATGGGTTTGGTGCATGCATAGAAATACATAGATAGGCCTGTGGAACAAAATGCTATGGAAACCAAACCTCCCCCAAAATGTGGTCAAATTCTTACCAGCAAAACAAGATTGTGGGATCAAGTCAGCAGACAAAGCCCAACCCCTCCCTGGTTGGCTGGCTTTTATTGGAGTCCCTGCAAGAGTCATGGTACTGATGACGTCATGGCCTGCTCTTTTTAGAGAGAGTGGGTCATTTGGTCAACTCCGTTGGCTTCAGGGCAGGGCCACAATTTGAAATTCCTTACAAGTCTTCCAAGCACCTCGAAGCACAGCCACGCCCACTAACAGTCCAGCAGTCTCTCTCTCTCTCTCTCTCTCTCTCTCTCTCTCTCTCTCTCTCTCTCTCTCTCTCTCTCTCTCTCTCTCTCTCTCTCATGCATTAACACTTTGTGTGTGTGTGTGTGTGTGTGTGTGTGTGAGAGAGAGAGAGAGAGAGAGAGAGAGAGAGAGAGAATAGGCCTAGTTTCTTGTGGTAGGCTAAGCTTTTAAACTAATTCAGAAGGGGACACTGGGAGCAGACTTGGACACAGGAATGCATTATTGTTTCCCTAAAAAGAAGTGTAATATCAATTTATTGATTTATTGAACTGTTAATTCATTGATTTATTTATTAGAATAATGGAATAAGAAGTCCTGAGGCTTTTTATTTTACATCCAGTCCCTGAATGTAGGGGGTTTTGTAAATTTTGTCATATGCTCCCACTGGCACACAATGACGCGCTCATGTGTGTGTGTGTGTGTGTGTGTGTAAGATAGACACAAAGAGGACAAACAGAAAGATGATGCAAAAG
>CM054141.1:2556758-2574258 GCA_028751875.1 Rapana venosa
CTTTAGCAGTGTGGTCGACGATGATCTAGATATCGAAGGGAAGAAGAAGAAAACAAAGTGTGATGAGGTGGAGAATAAACAACCTATAAAGAAGATGAAACACAACTATGTCGACTAGAAGAACTGAAAGCAAGGCGAAGAAGAAAAAGAACTGCGAACAATTGCGAAGAAGGAGAAGAAGAATTGCGAAGAAGAAGA
The DNA here is from genome assembly GCA_028751875.1 of Rapana venosa. Classification (NCBI taxonomy): domain Eukaryota; kingdom Metazoa; phylum Mollusca; class Gastropoda; order Neogastropoda; family Muricidae; genus Rapana; species Rapana venosa. The sequence continues at coordinate 2,556,957 of CM054141.1, forward strand.
AGAAGAAGAATTGCCAAAAGAAAAAGAGTACACAGAAGAGCAGCCGCAGCTGCAAACTGAAGTCTGCCAAATTTCCTCGTTGACTCTCACACACACACACACGTTTTATTTATTGCTGAACTGAGGCAAGCTCTGAACTTTGACACCCAAAGGGACAATGTACAATTGTAAAGTGAACAGTGGGAACCAAGGGGCAGTATCTAAAGACAGGAAGGTTCCCATCATTGTGGCCATCATTGCCCCCTTGCCGACGCCTTTCTTGATGACACCAGACACACACCACAATAAATCTAGTGGAATAAAGTTCGCTGTAGTTCCACGTTGTGCAAATGAGTTATAACTAAGAAGCAATTATCGCGGCATACAGTGACCAGTGTCAATGATTACACTGAAATAATTATACCATGTTAGGTCCTTTCAAAACAAACTCATTTTATTCATTTTACCTTCCCCATCACCCAGACCCTATATTTTGCTCAAGAACTCGAGAACTGTTTGACGCTGCTGCGCTGAAGTTTCGTGACTTTGTCAATAAACATATGGCCTACACATCCACACAAAAAATGGTGTGTTTGTGTTTGAAAAAAAAGGGACTTCACTAATTTTTGTTTTCTTCTCACGAATGGTTGCCTTGAGTTCATTTACACGAGCTAGACATGTGTGGCACAAAACTGGGATTCAGATTACTGGTTCCCCCGTGGGGTGCCAGGGGGCCTGCAAGTATATCCCCACCTTCGGGAAACTCTGTGCAAGGAATTCCCTCTTTTCTATCCCTCTCTTTCTTTCTACCTTCGGATGAGACTATAAACCGAGGCCCCGTGTGCGAACGCACGCAGGACATCTTGCGCACACGTTAAATCCCGTTCCACTTTTCGTAAGAGTAGGCCATTGTGTGCCGTTGGGAACAGATGACAGAATTTACAAAACTGCATACACACGGGGACTGGATGTAAAAAAGCACATTAGTTCTTATTCCATTATCCTCGATATAAAGAATAAAATACAATAAAAATAAAATTTAAAAAATCCTTGGGATGAGACAATAAACCGAGGCCCCGTGTGCGAACACATGCAGAACATCTTGTGCACACGTTAAAATCCTGTTCCGCTTTTCGAAAGAGTAGGCCATTGTGTGCAGGTGGGAACAGATGACAAAATTTACAAAACCGCATACACACGGGGAATGGATGTAAAAAAGCACATGAGTGCTTATTCCATTATCCTCGATATAAAAGAATAATTTTTGTTTAAATAGATAAAAAAACCCACACGCACACACACACACACACACACACACACACACAGAGCACGAAACACACGTGTGTTCGTGCACCGCGTGTTGCATACATAATATGTTTTTATGTCTTCTAGTCAATGGGTTTGTTGTGTTTTTTTAACATTGTGTTCACAATTGGTGTGTGTGTGTGTGTGTGTGTGTGTGTGTGTGTGTGTGTGTGTGTGTGTGTGTGCATGTGTGTGTGCGCAAGCGCACGTGTGTGTGTGTGTGTGTGTGTGTGTGTGTGCGTGCGTGTGTGTGTGTGTGTTCATGACATTTTTATTTGAAGTCATTTTGGAATGTTAGCTTTTTTTGTGTGTCTTTTGAGATCTTGATGCGTATCAATCTGCCTGTCAGTATTGTAATTGCCCTTCATGGGATGATTAAAGTGTTTTTGACTTGACTTTGACTTGACACACACACACAGCATGAAACACACACACACACACACACACACACACACACACACCACACACACACACACACTCACTCACTAAACCAACTACCACCCACCCACCCCCACACGAAATACACACACACAATCACACACTCACTCAACACTCACCACCCACCCACCCTGCCCACACCCACGAAATGCACACACACACACCACTCACACACACACACACACACTCAACACTCCCTCCACCACACGCACACACACACACTCGCACACACACACACACACACACACACTAGCAACACACAAACAAAAAGCAGTGTGGATCATACGCTGTTCAGCACACTGAACACAAAGGACACAGCGACCCAGCAGACAGCCTGATGACATGACATAGGCTTACAGGTGCTCTCTCTCTCTCTCTCTCTCTCTGTGCAGTAGCTGAGGTATGAGCTGACCTACATTCTGCTGTAGGCCTATAGGCCCTTGTCTACTCTACATTGCACTATTTCCAAAAACAAAAAAATATGGATTGGGTCCACTGAGATGTATATGACAACATTTCTTGGGAAGGTGAGAAAAAGGGGGAAGGGGAAGGGAGGGGGTGGTGGAAGAGGCATTTTGAAGACCTTTGTTACTTATGTCTTCCACTCAACTATCATACTTCTTCCTTAATAGCAAGCATTCTTACCCCCCCCCCCCCCCCCCCCCCCTTATCCTTTCCCAACATCCTACCCCCTCCCTCCCAAGTGAATGCTAGGATTTGGGGTTTTAAACGTTTCATTTTGTTATTATGATTAATTTTTACAAATTATTTTCAATCATCATTTGAGAGAGAGAGAGAGAGAGAGAGAGAGAGAGAGAGAGAGAGAGAGAGAGAATGACGAATTCTTTTATTTCGAGGATAATGAATTAAATTGTGTGATTAGTAGTCAGCCGGTTTTTGGTCAGGGCTTTTAAAAACTCCATATTCTGTTCAGGGAAGTAAGCATTGCCTCTCTACCCCCCCCCCCCCCCCCCCCCACCCTTGCAGTGCAAACCTCACCCCACCCTCACTCTTCTATTCCCGAATTCCAAAGCATTTATTCATGGGAGTGTTTGTGCAACCCCCATTCCCCTTTCTCGTCACATTTTTTGTTCCTGAATGAATGAAGGACGAATTCTGAGAAATACATACTTCATGGTCGGACAGACCTGGCAGGAAACGACATGAACAGACTCCAGAAGAGGCACTTGTTATTTTAAAGAAAATGACATTCCAGCTGAACTTTTTACTTTTGTGTAGGGGCATACACATGCACACGTGCATGCGCACGTACACACACACTTTCATTTGGTCAATGTTTTAGTTCGAGAGACAGACCCATATGCAGGTCTAAATCTGGGCTTAAAAAAGGACTTTGGTGAAAGCCGGTTCTAAAAGGAAACAGCTTTACAACTACATTCTTTTCTCTGTGTGCGGGAACCACACACACACACACACACACACACACTCACTCACTCACTCACTTCCCTAAGACATAAGGACAGTAGTACACACACACACACACACACACACACAGACACACACACATACACACACACACTTCCCTAAGACATAAGGACAGTAGTACACACACACACACACACGCGCGCGCGCGCGCGCACACACACACATACTTCCCTAAGACATAGGGACAGGAGTACACACACACACACACACTCACTCACTCACTCACTCACTTCCCTAAGACAGAAGGGCAGGAGTAATAATAATAATGATAATAATAATAAATATTAAATAATAATAATGTATGGAATTTTATGGCGCTGAATCTTGTAAAGCAACAAATCAAAGCGCTCGGATGACAAATTTTATAAGCTGTCATCTGTTCCCACCGACACACAATGGCCTACTCTTACGAAAAGCGGAACAGGATTTAACGTGTGCGCAAGATGTTCTGCGAGCGTTCGTACACGGGGCCTCGGTTTATAGTCTCATCCGAAGGACTTTGGGGAGAGTGGAGTCTGCACTGATGTTAACTCCAGGGGAAAATATCCCCTTGCACGGGAATCGAACCCGGGTCGTCAGATTGCGAGCGCAATGTTCTAACCACTAGGCTATCCCGTCTGTGTGTGTGTGTGTGTGTGTGTGTGTGTGTGTGTGTGTGTGTGTGTGTGTGTGTGTGTGTGTGTGGCGTGGTGTTGCGCGGGGCGCGCGCGTGCATGCGCGCGTGTATTAAACATTACACATTCAGTTGCTGTTTGTATTATTAAGGCAGGTTGGTTTGTGAAGATCCCACATTAAAAATGTATAGCTCAGTAACAACAGAGTCCCAACAGTCAGCCAGATGGGTGGCTCTGTTTTGTTATGAATAGCTGTTTGTGTCCCTAGAATGTTTGTTGTTTATACTGGAGTTCTAGTGGAGCTGTGTAAGAATGTAAGATCTCACTGACAGGGGAGTGGGAAGCCCAGCTATTTCTAGTTTGGGGGGGGACTGTGTAAACTAATTGACAAGGCTACCACCAAGCAGTTGTTGAGACCCTATAATTATGCTGTTACATGGAATGACTCTCCTTGTGGTAGGTATATTATGTAACAGCACAAGTGGGTGTACATTGTTGGTTGGTTTGTGAATGTGTCTCACTACTGGGTCACAGAGCTGGCTGGCCTGGTCACACATGTTGCTTTGCATCACTGACTCAGCCTCCCTTTGTGTTGTGGACTTGGCTGCTGGCTATTTGAAGTAGCCTCGCCTAGCCTAGCCAGGACCAGCTGTCACAGACACTCAGCTATTCAGCAGCGGCAGGCAGTTCTTCTCTCTGACTCAGACCCATCTTTTATGGAGGCCCTCAGGCCCTCCATCTTTGAGAAGAAGCTCCTCAGTCCCCTCACACCACACACCCCCTTCACTCACACACACACACACACATACACACACACCATCACCACCACCACCACTTCCCCTGAGCTGTTTGAGAAGGGGTGAAAGGAACAGTCCACCCGCCATAGCTACATAGGAATGTGTTGATTAACACCACAGTGCTGTAACAACAGGTTTCCAAAGAAACTCCCCACACCCTGTCCTGTTGGCCTGAGTGTGGCTCTGCTCTGTGGCCACTTCATCTGGCTGCCTTGTGACTGTTGTATCACCTGTCCCCCACACCAGTCTTTGATGGTAGGGCTGAGGCATGCCAGGTGTGAGCAAGTATTCCTTCAGCACTGGCCACCAAGACAGACACAGAGAGATAGCTAGATAGACAGACAAACAGACAGACAGACACACAGATAGATAGATAGATAGATAGATAGACAGACAAACAGACAGACAGACACACAGATAGATAGATAGATAGATAGATAGATAGATAGATAGATAGACAGACAGACAGATAGGTAGACAGACAGACAGATAGATAGATAGATAGATAGATAGATAGACAGACAGACAGACAGACAGATAGGTAGATAGAGAGAGATTTATTGTATTTTGTTTTATTCTATATTTTTACTTTATTCATTTTATTCTTTTATTTCGAGGATAATGGAATAAGCTCTCATGCGCTTTTATTGTCGATTTATCCAATATTATTGGAAACGGAAAAGCAAGCATCTACTCCACCTTGAGTAGAAACCGGAAGCTTTTTATATGGAGGATAATGGAATTAGCACTTATGTGCTTTTTTCACATCCAGTCCCCGTGTGTATGCTGTTTTGTAAATTCTGTCATCTGTTCCCACCGGCACACAATGGCCTACTCCTACGAACAGCGGAACAGGATTTAACGTGTGCGCAAGATGTTGTGCGTGCGTTCGCACACGGGCCTCGGTTTATAGTCTAGTCCGAAGGACTTTTGGGAAGAGTGGAACGCCTGCACACACACACACACACACACACACACACAGAGTATTATATACATGTATATTTCTTTCTCTCTATGTCTGTCTATATGCTACTGTCTGTCTGTCTGTGTCTCTGACTCTCTTTTACTGTGTGTGTGTGTGTGTGTGTGTGTGTGTGTGTGTGTGTATGTGTGTGTGTGTGAGAGTGTGCAAGCGCGCAACACCCCCCTCTCTCTCTCTCTCTCTCTCTCTCTCTCTCTCTCTCTCTCTCTCTCAGGAGACTATTCTTTCTCTAGCATGGAAAAGGTGGTAAACAATTATCTTCCTGAGAAATTTCATGTTGAATCATGCGTGAGGTCACTGTTGTTGTTGGTGTGTCCTAACGTTCTGGTAGTTTCATTTCAGGATTTCTCGTTTAGGATTAAATCTTGTTCTCTATTTGGAATAGGCTGCCATCTTATCTTGATAGTATGTTGTTCTCTCTCTCTCTCTCTCTCTCTCTCTCTCTCTCTCTCTCTCTCTCTTACACTACTAGATTTGGATGCTCGAGGCAAAGCTAACTGGGTTACAAATATTCGTTGTAAATTGTATATGTATGGATTTGGCTATGTGTGCATGAATCAGGTAGTGGACGGGGTGAATGAGTTTCTTTCAGCCTTCAAAGAGAGAATGGTTTTGTGTAGATGGCAAGAATGGAACTCTCATCTCAATGATAGTGAGAGATTTGATATTTATAGAACGTTTTGTACTTTGCCTGACGAAAAAACTTATCTATCGTTGAACATTGATAGACATTTAAAGCATGTAATGGCACGGTTTAGAATGGGCATATCTGAAATTACAATACATAGTTACAGATACAAACGGCACATTGAAGCTGATCTCATATGCCCAGTATGCAAACAGGAGATTGAAAACGAAGTTCATTTTGTCATGCGTTGCCCAATTTTCAAAGAACAGCGAGAACAGTACATACCACTAAAGTTTTATAAATTCCCAAGTCAGTTTCGATTTGCATTACTTATGGCCTCAAAGCATGAACAAACAGTTAGAAATTTGTCAATTTACTTATACAAGGCATTTAAATTGCGTTCAATATTGTTGTCTTGAATTTTCAATTATTTCGATTGTTTTGTGATTGTTTTCATATGTAACTTTAATGCTATTGTGTGTTTGTTGTATACCCCCTATCATGAGGGGCAATGGCCTATACATGATTAAATTATCCGAATCCGAATCCGAATCTCTCTTTCTCTCTAAAGTTTGCACACACACAGAGATTAAAACCCGTTCCGCTTTTCGGAAGAGTAGGCCATTGTGTGCCGGTGGGAACAGATGTCAAAATTTACAAAACTGCATACACTCGGGAACAGGATGTGAAAAAAAGCACATAAGTGCTTATTCCATTATCCTCCATATAAAAAGCTTCCGGTTTCTACTCAAGGTGGAGTAAATGCTTGCTTTTGCATTTCCAATAATATTGGATAAATTGACAACAATCTCTATCCCATCAAGTTTGTTAGTGCATAAGAATATGTATGTTGTCCATCGTGTTCGACGATGACCTCCAAAACAGCAGAGGAGGCAGCTGCTGTTTCGGAAAAGAATATAGCTTAAGAAGGTAAGAGTTAAAAGAAATATAGGTAGAGTCAATCCAGGCTCACCATAGAGGATAGGTTATCTCCATCCTCTTACACACACAAGGCCTGTGCTTCAATTCTAACAACATGGCGGAGGTCACCTTGGCCACCAGTTCTTGTCATCAAGAAAAAGTGCCTGGTTGCGGTCTTTGAGAAAGCTTTCCTAATCTTTCAACAATGTTTGGAGGTGTAAGAGACAAGACTTTTAAACAACACAAGAAGGTAAACCAGACAACAAACTATGGTAAGTCATGATAAAAATATAAAATAAGGATGTCTGCTCAAGAGCAGCCAGTGTTTCTAAAAGCCAAAAACATTCCAGACAGTACTACCAACCACCCTTCTGTGTTGGAAGTGTGCATGGCAGGCGAAAGAGCGGCTGGACAAGGTTTGCTAATGGGTGCACAGTTAATTGGTGGACTATGGCGAATATACCCAGCCACAAGAGAGGCTAGAACAAATCTGTTACTGAAGGGTTTGAGTGTGAGAGGGACTGTTTTACAACTTTCAGACACCAACCCCTTCATCTTAAGAAATGACTCTGGGGAAGAGAAACCATCAACAAAAGTGTGGATAGACAATATTCCTCCTATCTCTGTGGCAGACACAGAGATTGAACAAGCATTACTAAGTATGGGTGTGAACTGAGATCAAGATTAATTGCAGAAAGGGCAAGAGACACAAATCAGAAGTTAACTAGGTTCCTGGCTGGGAGGAGATGTGTACATATAACAGTCCCTCCAGTCCCACTAGAAAAAACACTTAAAGTTAGTATTTTCACGGCAAAAATTTATCACTGTGAACAAAAACTAGCAGGAAAATCAGTTGTGTGTTCTAGATGTGTAGAAGAAAATCACCATGTTTCTATGTGTGAAAAAGAAATTGTGTGCAGAGAGTGCAGGGTGCCTGGACACAAATGTGGTGACCCAGCTTGTCCTCTAGAAGCACAAAAAAGAAACCACAGCAAGTCAAGCAAAGACGAAGCTGAAAACGTGGCTGTGGAGAGTGCCAACAAAACTGGAAACAGTGGCAGAGCTGGCACTGAAGAACAAGCAAGAAGTCGGCCATGGGAACGGCAGACTACCCTCAGCTCTACCCTGCGACTCCAGAACCCACCCAGGCACAGATCGGAGACCCCTAAACGCCAACGATCCAGGGAAGATTGCAGCCTGATGTCTGCAAGAGGGAAACAGAGAAAGCAGGGAACGGCCAGACAGTCAACCATGATGGTGTTAACCTCAGACACCCAGGGAGACAGGTGTTTGGGTAAAACCACCACACCCAGAACTCACCCAGATTACCGACCCGCTACGTCTATTTTAACCTTCCGCCCATAATGAAAATGTTTAAAATATACAAATCGTATTATTTCTCATGGATAAAATACGGATATGCTCTCTTAATGCGAGAGGTTTAAAGAATATATTGAAAAGATATTCTATGTTCCATCATGTAAAAAGACAGAAATATGATATACATATATATATATATATATATATATATATATATATATATATATATATATATATATAATATATATATATAGTGTGTGTGTGTGTGTGTGTGGGTGAGGAGGGGGGAGTGTATGTGAGTGGGTGGGGGGAACATGGAGTTTGGGTGTTGTTGTTTTTTGTTATTTTGTATGTTTTTTTGTTTTGTTCTTGGTTTTTTGTTGATTTGTTTTGTTTTGAATTGTTTTGCTTTTTGATCGGTAAGCCCATAAGTGCTTATTCCATTATCCTCCATATAAAAGAATAAAATAAAAAATAAAAACACACACACTCTCTCTCTCAAATGAAATGTAAGATGAGTGAGAGAGAGAGAGAGAGAGAGACAGAGACAGAGAGACAGACAGACAGACAGGGGTCAGCAAGTGCTGACTACATGTACTAAGTCAGCTGCTCTCTCTGCCTCCTCCTAACAGCTTCCACCTGGGCCCCAGGGAAAAGAAGTGGAGCAGAAGGCACAAAGCTTGTCCACTTCACATCACACCTGTGTCTCCTCCACATGAGGTAAGGAAGGTGATGACAGAGGGTGGCAAGGTCTAAGGAGGCAGCCTCAAGGGGCCTGTTTAGCTCAGACTCTTCAGAACAGGGTGAGGAAAAGGGTTACTTTCCCCTAAGGAATAGGTGACATTCCCAGGGCTTTACAATGGGGGTGGGGGTTGTTGACTCCAGTCTGCTGTAATCGTCTGCCACCATCCACTTCAAAGGGCTACTGTCCCAGTTTAGCTTATTTTTCTTTGTGGGGCATCTGGGCTATATATAGATGTGATGACATACACTTCATCAACTCCATCAGCCTCCCTTTAGCACTTAGTAGGCCTTCAATAAATTAATATACATGTGTTATATATATTATATATATATATATATATATATATATATATATATATATATATATATATATATATATATATATATATATAAACATGAGCATTATCCCTAAGTCATTTACTCCTAAGTACCTGCCTATAATATAGACACTTCGGCTCTTTTAAACATAGTCTGCATTTACATTTATAATAATAATAATATATGGAATTTATATAGCGCTGAATCTTCTAAAAAAAAAAAAATTGAAACGCTTGCACTCAAATCATTTACACCCATGCAACTCTCCTTAAACATAATGGACAACAGATTTGAAATCCATGCATGCACACGCACATACGCACGTACGCACGCGCGCGCACACACACACACACACACACACACACACACACTCCCGAACAGGATGCTGTTGAAAATTAGGGACAGATATGAGAGGGAAAGTCTCAGGAAATAAGTGTGTTTTGAGGCTGGATTTGAAGGTATCAAGTGAAGGCTTTTGGCGAAATGAAAGAGGGAGGCCATTCCAGGTGGATGGACCAGAAACAGAGAAAGAGCGATGGCCAACAGTGGTTTGTTTGAATCTGGGTGTTCGAAAGCACAAAGTATCTGTGGCTGAACGAAGGGAACGGGATGGAGTGTACAGGTGAAGACAGTTACAGAGATAAGAGGGTGCAGATTTGTGGAGATATTTGAAACAGAGGGTATTGATCTTATACTCCAGTCTTTGTGAGACAGGCAACCAATGAAGAGATCACAGAAGAGGAGTGATGTCTTCAGAATTTTTCTTTCTTAGGACCAGTCGAGTTGCAGAGTTTTGTATGCGTTGAAGAGAGTGGATGGATGATGCTGGAAGGCAAACCAAAAGAGAATTACAGTAGTCTAAACGTGAAAGAATGAGAGGTGTGACAAGCTTGAAAGTTGCATCAGTGGACAAATACTTGCAAATCGCGCTTATGCGCCGTAATTGATAGTAGCAAGACTGGCAGGACTGGGTGATGAATTTGTTCATAGAGTGTGTGTTGTCAAGAACTACTCCTAAATACTTCACAGAGTTGGACAAAGAAACTGACGTATTGCCGAAATCTATTGAAGTTTTTGTGATAGAGGAAAGTTTATGTTGGGTCCCTATGAGCATGGCTTCGGTTTTATCAGCATTAAGTTGTAACTTGTTCTGAGTCATCCAGTTTTGAATGTCTTGAAGGCAGTAGGACATATTTGTCAGGAGGGAAGGCAAGTTTTCAACGGTATCACTGCAATGAAGCTGAGTATCATCAGCATGGAAATGATGATAAATATGGTGGTTATTTATTGTATGCGAGAGTGGAGCAGTGTAGAGAGTAAAGAGAACAGGGCCCAGGACTGATCCCTGTGGGACTCCACATTCCATTTTCACAGGTTTTGATTGAATTTTGTTTACAAAAACTTTCTGGAATCGCTCTGTGAGGTATGAAGTAAACCAGGTGAGGGCTGTGCCAGTAATACCAAAAGTATTTTGGAGGGGAGAAAGAAGAATTGAATGATCTATAGTATCAAAGGCTGCAGATAAGTCAAGAAGAGTGAGGAGGGAGATTTTTCCTGCATCAGAAGCAAGTAGAAGTGTATCTAAAGTGTGGACTAGGGCGGTTTTCCGTGCTGTGGTTGGGGCGATAGGCAGATTGAAAAGCGGGAAGGAGATCATTGGAATGAAGGTGACTGTTGAGCTGTTTGAGAACAACTTTTTCTAGTACTTTAGAGACAAAGGGTAAGTTTGAGACAGGTTTGAGACAATTTTTCAGAATGTTGGGATCGAAGTCGTGCTTTTTCAGTAGAGGTGTGACTATTGCGGTTTTAAGAGCTGATGGAAAATTTCCTGACACAAGAGATGAGTTTACTTTTTTAGCGATAATAGGTACAAGTTGTGGAAGGCTTTGTGAGAAAACAGGAGCAGGTATGGGATCAAGGTCACATGATTTTGTCATCATTTCCTTCAGAATTGTCATGATTTCTTTTTAACTTGTGGGATGGAACCCAGTGAACTGGGGATCAGAAGGGGCAGGCTGGAATTGAGTCTGATCCAGTTTGGAGCATATGTTTTGGACTTTGTCTGAAAAGAAGGCAGAAAAGATGGACGGAAGTTCAGACAGGCTGTGGGTGTTAGGCAAAGGAGTTGGTTTTGCAGATCCAAGGAGATTTGAGGTGAGGGAAAAAAGAGATTTTATGGATGTAGCACAGAGAACTTGGGAAGAGTAGTAGTCTGTCTTTGCTGAATGGATTAAGAGTTTGACATTGTTTATTTGTTTTCGGAAAAGCTGTTTGTTGACTTCGGTTTTTGACTTACGCCACTGCCGTTCTAGTTGCCGGCGTTTGCGCTTCGCTATCAAGATGTCTTGGGTATACCATGGTGCACAGGATCTGTCAGGGAGGAGATGGTCAGTAGGAGGTACACACTGCCCTTCTTTTAAACATAAAAATTGTCCATAAGTTAGAAATCTTCGCCGAGATGTAGAGAGACGTAGATGTAGATGTGGGTTCGCACACGGGCCTCGGTTTATAGTCTCATCCGAAGGACTTTTGGGGAGAGTGGAGCCTGCACTGATGTTAACTCCAGGGTAAATATCCCCTTGAAGGGGAATCGAACCCGGGTCGTCAGATTGCAAGCGCAATGTTCTGACCACTAGGCTATCCGGTCCCCTGTTCTTGTAATGCATGTATTCCAATGCCTTGTGCTGTTCTACAATGTACAGGTGGATAATTGGTCAAATCCACGTTATTCATTAACTGAAAACAACGGAAATAAACCTCAAACTTTGATGACACTTTCCTGGCTTTCCCCTGGGCAATAACCATAGACCACACAACACTGTCAATTACTGCTGACATCAAACCACACGACCAAAGGTGGTACCAGCCTCTCTGTACTTGCCAGAGTGCTCGTACCACGTGTGTAGTATAATAATAATAATAATAATAATAATAATAATAATAATAATAATAATAATAATAATAATAATAATAATAATGATGATGATGATGATGATGTGTTTATTTTATCTCTATCTCTATCTATCTATCTGTCCCGTAGTCTGACGACCGTGGGGGCACCCTCAAAGACTCAGCAACCAGTTCCCTCCATTCCTCTCTCTGTTCTGCCTTTCTCAGGGTTTTGTTGAGTTCTAGGCCTGTCCATTCACTGATGTTATCCTCCCAGCTCTTCCTTGGTCTGCCTCTTCTTCTTCCTCCTTGGACAGTGCCTTGCAAAACTGTCTTTGTAATTCCTTGGGATCTTGTGACATGCCCATACCACTTAAGTTTACGCTTTTTCACGATCGTTAGAAGGTTCTCATAGGGTCCAATGGTTTGCTGGATTCTGTTATGCACGCTTTCGTTGCTTATGTGGTCTTTGTAGGAGATGCCAAGGAGTCTCCGAAAGCATCTCATCTCCACTGCCTGTACTCTTCTCTCCAAATCTGCAGTCAGGGTCCATGATTCACAGGCATACAGAAATATGGATATGACAAGGGAGCGCATTAGTCTGATCTTGGAGATAAGTGAGATATTCTTGTCTCTCCAGATGGTGTTTAGTTTTCACAAAGCTGTTATTGTCTGTGCAGTCCTGCATACTACTTCTGGCTTGGATCCCTGGTCGGATACAATGGCTCCCAGGTACTTGAAGCTTTGAACTGTTTCCAGCTTCTGGTCATTAACCCTGATATCAGTGCTAATGCCGTTGGTGTTATTAGTCATCAGTTTGGTCTTCTCTGCACTGATTTCCATGCCGTATGTTTTGGAGGCCTTATCCAAGTGTTCTGTTAGGCTGGCAAGCTCTTTTTCTGATCCTGCTATTCCATCAATGTCATCTGCAAAGCAGAGGTTTGTGATCGTTCTGCCACCAATGCTGACTGATCCTTCATGATGTTCCAGTGCATCAGCCATGATTCTCTCAAGGAAGATGTTGAAAAGAGTGGGTGAGAGTAGACAGCCCTGCCTTACTCCAACTGTTGTTCGAAACCATTCTCCAATGTTGTTGTTGTAGTACACTGCACTGGTGGCCTCGCTGTACAGCTGTTTGATGACTCTGATCAGGTTTGCATTGATGCTGTACAAATTCATGGTTGCCCACAAAGCTGCATGCCACACCCTGTCAAATGCCTTCTTAAAATCGATAAATACGTGGTAAAGGTCTTGTTGATGTTGAAGGTACCGCTCACATAGTATTCTGAGGTTGAATATCTGTTCTGTTGTGCTGCGCCCTGCTCTGAAACCTGCTTGTTCCTCAGCAATGATGGTCTCTGCTTGTGGCTTCAGTCTATTCAATATTATCTGCAGCATGACCTTGCTTGGGTGACATATGAGGCTGATTGTGCGGTAATTATGGCATTGTTGTAGATTTCCTTTCTTGGGGAGGGTGATGATGAGTGACTGTGTCCATGGTGTTGGCCATTTTCCTGTCTGCCAGATCTTGTTGCAGATTCTTAGTAGGGCGCTGATCATGGCTTCCCCTCCAGCTTGGACCAACTCAGCTGGAATGTTGTCAGCCCCTGCTGACTTCCCCTTTTTCAGCGATCTGACTGCTGTTTCCACTTCTTCTCGGAGGATAGGGTGACTGTCTGTGTCTTTGCTTTCGGGTACATTAAGGACTTCTGGATCTCCTGCGGTTCTATAGTTATACAGGTCGGAGCAGTATTCTGTCCATCTGTTCAGAATATCCTGGTCGTCAGTGAGACACTTCCCATTTTTGTCTTGGATTGTTAAACCTTTTCTCTGTTTCGTGCTAGTTAGGTCTTTCACCAGCTGATATGCTTTCTTGCTATTGTTTTTCTTGATGTTCTCTTCAATGTCTTGGCACTGTTCACCGATCCAATTCTCTTTTGCCTCCGTCATGGACTTCCTGATTCTTTTGTTGACTGCCCTATATTGTTCTGCTCTTTCTTTTGTTTCATTTTTCTTTTTCTTCAACTCTCTACGCTTGTCGCATAGTTGTAGGATGTTAGGTGTGACCCATGGTTTTTTGACTGGTCGGCGTTTGCCAAGAAGCTCGTTTGCTGTTTCAGTCACTGCTGTATTGAAACTATTCGTCAGTGTATCTATGTCTGAGTCTATCACAGTGAGTGCTGCAAACTTTCCACCTATCCTTGCTTGAAAAATTTCTAATACCTCTGGGTCCTTCAGCTTCTCGAGGTCAAATTTGATCCTGATGTTGTTCCGCTTGTGGATTTTCTTTAGACGTAGTCGGAAAGTCATCATCACAAGATCATGATCACTCCCTATGTCTGCTCCTGGAAAACTTCGTGTCTGTGCGATGTTAACATTTTATCATTATTCTTTAAATATTTTATTCATTTATTTCGAGGATAATGGAATCAACACTCATGTGCTTATGTTTACAACTAGTCCCCGTGTGTATGCAGTTTTGTAAATGTTTGTCATCTGTTCCCATTGGCACACAATGGCCTACTCTTCCGAAAAGCAGAACGTGTTCGCAAGATTCGAAGGTTCGAAACCCATTTATTCATTCACTTATTTATTCATTGGGTCATTCATTTCCTTGATAACTCTAGTTGACTAATCCTGCCTGTATAAGTTAAACAGTGAACCATGAAAATAAGGGCCTGCTGGTTAACCAGTATCATTGACATGATCTATGCTACGCTCAGTCAGTCCTGTGGCCCTGTAAAGCACTGACAAATGACAAATGGCTTTAGCGGTTTAGGGGCATGTAAGGATTGTCAAACTACAGAGGCCCTATCCAGAAGCCCCATCACACACACCCACACACAGCATTGTCTTTGCCTAACCACGCCTAAAGACCAGGTGTGGTTCCTGCAGGGTAAAGTCTACATGATGTTATTTTCTTCTACACCTCATTGATTATATGACAACTCTTTCTGTGCCCTCATTTTTTGTAAAGGTTTTTTCCTCCCCGCCCATCTCGTGAACGCGCAGCATTAACCATTGCACACCACCTTGCCTGAGGGCTGTCCTGGCCTCGGACAGCACGTGCACTTAACGTTGAGCAGGGGACTGTAGCGGGGTACACTTGAGTACTGGCTTGTCAGAGATCCTGACCATCCTCTGCATTCAGGTCTCTGTGTGTTCCATAACATAATTAGCTGTAGGCTGCATCCGTTGCACAACCTATGCGGTGGGCAAGCAGCTGGTAGCAGGCCACCAGTCTATGGTTACTGCTACAGCTGTTGGCACAAAACACAAACAACAGCTGGTGCGCCTGTGCACCCACTCGCACACACGCGAGAACACACACACATTGTAGATAGAAATTCAACTGAACAGAACACACACTGCATATAGACATTCAAATTTCAAACACACACACACAACACACACACACGCACGCACACTGTGGATAGAAATCAAACTGAAAAGTTCACCCCCCCCCCCCACCCCCCACACACTATAGATAGACATTAAACTGAAAGAGCGCGCCTGCACACACACACACACACACACACACGCACACACACAGCGCCAAACGTTTTCCTCTGAACAAAAAAGTTATCCAAAATGACTTTGGTGCCTATGACGTTAGTCGACCACTGTTTTCCCCTCCTACCCCTCCCCCCTCCCTTTTTTTAAAGTGAACATGGTGACGTAGGTTCCTCAGGTCAAAATGACACTGTACAAATGCAGCCCTGACGTCAGTCACGTCAGAGCAGTGACGCGTTTTATGGTGTAACAGGGCTGGCTAGACACACTAGGAAATAATTATAGAATAACCATCACTCCCCTTCTGGCATTGTTCTCTGTCTTCACACACACACACACACACACACACACACACACACAACGATGGTTAAGATGTTTGCCTGCCAACAAGTAAACCGTGAGGTTCTGGGTTCCATTCCCAGCCTCGCCCTTTCTTCCCAGTTTGACAAAAATATCGAACTGAATGTCAAAGTCCTTCGGATGAGACTATAAACCGAGGCCCCGTGTGCGAACGCATGCAGAACATCTTGCGCACACGTTAAATCCTGTTCCGCTTTTCGAAAGAGTAGGCCATTGTGTGCCGTTGGGAACAGATGACAAAATTGACAAAACCGCATACACACGGGGACTGGATGTAAAAAAGCACATGAGTGCTTATTCCATTATCCTCGATTAAAAAAAAATTCATCATCATCATCAATTCATCTGCTTTACACACATAAACACACACACACACACACACACACACACACACACGCGCGCGCGCGCGCGCATGCACGCACGCACACACACACACACACACACACACACACACACACACACACACACACGTTTTATTTTACGTTTTATTATTCTTATTGCATTGCTAAAGGGTTTTTTTGTTACATAACGTTGGTAGTTTGGTTTGGTTTGGTTTAGGTTTTATTGTTGGGTTGTGGGTTTTTTTGGAGGGGGGGGGGTGTTGTTGTTGTTATTGTTATTCTTTTTTTCTCTAGACTAATATCACTAAGAGTGAACAGACTAAAATCGAAGACAACAACAACAGGACCAAATTGTAATACTGATTTGAATGTAATACATATGAATACGAAAGTATGAAAGACAAAATTAACTTGACTGAAGCTGAGTACAGCACATTAAGTTGACATGGTATCTGTACCAGAGACATGGCTGTCTGAGTCAGGCTCTAGCAAGGCCGTACTCTTAGTCTGAGCATGTCTGAGTCAGACTCTAGCAAGGCCGTACTCTTAGTCTGAGCATGTCTGAGTCAGACTCTAGCAAGGCCGTACTCTTAGTCTGAGCATGTCTGAGTCAGGCTCTAGCAAGGCCGTACTCTTAGTCTGAGCATGTCTGAGTCAGACTCTAGCAAGGCCGTACTCTTAGTCTGAGCATGTCTGAGTCAGGCTCT
>CM054141.1:2579258-2621758 GCA_028751875.1 Rapana venosa
CATTTGGTATTATCTTCTTAGAACTAATGTTTCCACTTGTGCCACCCTGACCGCATGTCCCCGTGGGAACACACACATACACACACACACACACACACACACACACACACACACACACACACACACACACAGAGTATTATTATATACATGTATATTTCTTTCTCTCTATGTATGTCTATATCCTACTGTGTGTGTGTGTGTGTGTGTGTGTGTGTGTGTGTGTGTGTGTGTGTGTGTGTGTGTGTGTGTGGTGTATGTGTGTGTGTGTGTATGTGTGTGTGTGTGTGTGTGTGTGTGTGTGTATGTGTGTGTGTGTGTGTGTGTGTGTGTGTGAGAGAGAGAGAGAGAGAGAGAGAGAGAGAGAGAGAGAGAGAGAGAGAGAGAGAGAGAGAGAGAGAGTGTGTGTGCACGCTGCAGCCCTCCCCCCCTCTCTCCTCTCCTCCCCCCCCCCCCCCCCCTCTCACCCACCCCCCCCCCCCCCCCCCCACCCCCCCTCTCTCTCTCTCTTTCTCCCTCATGAGACTATTCTTTCTCTAGCATGGAAAAGGTGGTCAACAATTATAAATCCTCCTGAGAAATTTCATGTTGAATCATACGTGAGATCACTGTTGTTGTTGGTGTGTCCTGACGTTCTGGTTGTTTCATTTCAGGATTTCTCGTTTAGGATTAAATCTTATTCTCTATTTGGAATAGGCTGCCATCTTATCTTGATAGTATGTTGTTCTCTCTCTCTCTCCCCTTCTCTCTCTCTCTCTCTCTCTCTCTCTCTCTCTCTCTCTCTCTCTCTCTCTCTCTCTCTCTCTCTCTCTCTCCTCTCAAGTTTGCACCCCTGTGCACACACATACACACAGAGATTAAAACCGGTTCTGCTTTTCGGAAGAGTAGGCCATTGTGTCCCGGTGGGAACAGATGACAACATTTACAAAAATGCATACACACAGGAACTGGATGTGAAAAAGCACAGAAGTGCTTATTCCATTATCCTCCATATAAAAAGCTTGAGGTTTCTACTCCAGGTGGAGTAGAGCTTGCTTTTGCATTTCCAACAATATTGGATAAATCGACAACAATCTCTATCCCATCAAGTTTGTTAGTGCATTAGAATATAACTTAAGAAGGTAAGAGTTAACAGAAATATAGGTAGAGTCAATCAGGACTCACCATAGACGATAGGTTATCTCCATCCTCTTACACACACAAGGCCTGTGCTTCAATTCTAACAACATGGCAGGGGTCACCTTGGCCACCAGTTCTTTTCATCAAGAAAGAGTGCCTGGTTGTGGTCTTTGAGAAAGCTTTCTCAATCTTTTAACAAGGTTTGGAGGTGTAAGAGACAAGACTTTTAAACAACACAAGAAGGTAAAACAGACAACAAACTATGGTAAGTAATGATAAAAATATAAAATAAGGATGTCTGCTCAAGAGCAGCCAGAGTTTCTAAAAGCCAAACACATTCCAGACAGTACTACCAACCACCCTTCTGTGTTGGAAGTGTGCATGGCAGGCGAAAGAGCGGCTGGACAAGGTTCACTAATGGGTGCACAGTTAATTGGTGGACTATGGCGAATTATGGTGCCCTATGACTGCCATGCAATTTAGAGGGGGGGGGGGGGGGGGAAGAAGAAAAAAGGAAAAATGATGCGAAAAGGGAATTTTTGTAAATGAATTAAACATATTAACAAATATAGAGGTATGAAAGAATGTGAGAATGTTTATAGACCAACAGACATTTGGCCCAGAAACAGAGGACGCTGAAGAGAGGAAACTAGACGACCGCCAAGGACATGATCAACTCGAAAAGAAGGAACAGGAGAACGACTAATCACAGACCCAGCCAATCAAACTGCCAGGAACAACACCCCTATGCCAGCCCATCCTGCCGTAGAACAACGTTACAGAAAAGACCAAACATAGACATCCCTGAGTGAAGCAGACCAACAGATGACCCCAGACCCCCATTGGATCGCAGCAGATGACTGAAGAAGAGCCGTGATGCTGAAGTATGAAGGCATCCCAGGAACAGAAAAGCAGAACAGAGGAAAAATGAAGAATGAGGCAAGGAAAGGAACATCTTGCGCAGAACATCTTGCGCACACGTTAAATCCTGTTCCGCTGTTCGAAAGTGTAGGCCATTGTGTGCCGGTGGGAACGGATGACAAAATTTACAAAACCGCATACACATGCATAAAAAAAAAGCCATCTGAGCGCTTTGATTTGTTGCTTTACAAGATTCAGCGCTATATAAATTCCATACATTATTATTATTATTATTATTATTATTTTGTGGTGTGCTGTCCAGTATTAGAAAGATGTAAGACAGAATTACATTTAAAGTATAGTAGACAGCCTAATTTTTTTTAGATTTTTTTACTCATGGCATCTAGTCACCCTGAGACTGTATGCAACCTTGCTTTCTATTTGTGTAAAGCCTTTAGAATAAAAGATATCTTGGTTTCTTAAGTCATATTTTTTGTAACTGATTTTTATTGTGGTGGTTGCGTTATACAATAACATTTGGGGGTTTTTTGCGCTTCCTTATTTTTCTCACTAAATACTAAGCAGCTCGGCAACCCCCCTTCATGTATGGGCCAATGGCCTTTTTGTGAATAAATCTTTCGAGTTCGAGTTCTCTCTCCCGAACACACACATACATACACACACATGTGCACACACATGTGCACACACACACACACACAACACACACACACACCACACACCACACACACCCCACACACACACACACACACACACACAAAGTTAAAGACAGAGGCAGCAAGATACAACCAGTAATTCATTGTACAGAACAGTAAACATGGATGAAGGACACAAAAGAGAATAAAGACAATCAAAAGACTGACAGGCAAAAAAAGACAAAAAACAGACAGACAAACAGACAATACAAACAGACAGAAGACAACAGACAGACAAAAGACGGACAGACACACAGACAAAGACAGACAAACAACAAACAAAGACAGACAAACAGACAGACGACAAAACCAAAGGTTTACTTAGTTCAGAAGACGTCATAAATTTTCATACTGGCTGACAGCATGACAGATAGACTAATTGCACACCACTTCACTCCTAAAGCATCACAAACTGACCGACTATATGCAATCCTTGATCTGTATCGTATTCAAACTCGACAAGCACAAACGAATGCAACAACATGACTGAATCTAAGGCGGAGAAAAAAAGATCCTAGACAGACAACGGACGTAGGACATGACGGTAAACCATCTGGTTGTCTTTTGTTTCAGAAGTCGTCATTAAAATGTTTCTTCCTGGCTGTACCATGGCCTACGTGGCTTGAATTGCACGCCCTTCTCTTCTCTCCTTTCCTTCTACACAACACTGACGCTACTCTTATCTTTGTTTCCTTGTCTTGTCTTTTCTGTTCTTTTCAGCTCTGCACGCCAAGGCACACGATGCTGATTCAATTGATGATCTATGCTGGTAGAAAAATAACGACTTTCCTTCAGCAGGCCTGACGTGTGTGTTTTTGTGTGGTGGCGTCTTCTTTTAATTACTCCATCCAGCCTTTCCTTTTCTTTCTTTCTTTCTTTCTTTCTTTCGTTCTTTTCTTTCTTTCTTTCTTTTCTTTTCTTTCGTTTCTTTCTTTCTATCTTTCTTTCTTTCTTTTGTGTCCTTTGTTTTCATCTTTTCTCAGTCTTTTTGTTGAATGCAGGCCGTTCGTTATGAGACCAAAAGGAGTTTTCTTTTATTTTCTCTTTTTTGAAGCAAAGAAAGTTATGGAAAGAATCTCATGTACTTTTTAAAAAAAATTGTTGAAAGTCATAGTAGCTCTGTGTGTGGTGTGGGGGGGGGGGGGGGGGGGGGGGTGCGCGCGCGCGCGTCTTGCTTGCTGGCTCGCTCGCTCGCTCGCTCCAATATGAATATTTTAGTTTCTACGTTACATTTTGCATTTCTATCTTTTTCATTGCTCTAAATACATACAATGTTGTTTTCTTCCTCGTATACATGTATACTACGTTTTTTATTAAATGTGTTGACTTTGTTTCTTGGTATTATTTGTTTTTAACCGATTAAAAAAAATTGTTACTTTATGTTCTTTTGCATGTTAAATCTTGATAATGATGTTTCTTGATTGATAGCATTGATTTGAACTAAGAAAGCCTTTGTGTAGATGCTTTAGTATGTATTATTTAGTTTACATGGTTTGAGTTAACATTGATGTAATCTGAAGATTCTCTCTCTCTGTCTGTCTCTGTCTGTCTGTCTGTCTGTCTGTCTCTGTCTGTCTGTCTCTCTCTCTTCTCTCTCTACTCTCTCTCTCTCTCTCTCTCTCTCTCTCTCTCTCTTCTCTCGCGCGCGCGCGCGCGCGTGTGTGTGTGTGTGTGTGTGTGTGTGTAACATAGAGAGAGAGAGAGAGAGAGTGTGTGTGTGTGTGTGTGTGTGTGTGGGAGAGAGGAGAGTGAGAGAGAGAGAGAGAGAGAGAGAGAGAGAGAGAGAGAGAGAGAGAGAGAGAGAGAGAGATGAGATGAGATGAGATGAGATGAGATGTGTTGTGACTTTACTGTCTGTGCACTACAGGGCCATGATAATATATTGTTATCTGTGTGATTTCATCAATGTCAGTGCGCTATGTTTATGTAGCATAAGTTGAATAATCTAGTTGTACTGATCCCCGGTTACCGTAGTAAAACGTTCAATGATACCAAACGCAAATACAATGAAGAAAAACGAAATGAAAACTTTTTTTTTACGAATGAAAACTAATACAAAAGATAAGTAAACAGTCATCTCACAATCGATGTAGAGCAGTGCACTTTTGCTGCAAACTACAGAAGAGGACTGTCAGTTAGCTACACACTAGAAACTCCGCAGTACGACTGTGCAGTACAATACACTACGCCACAATACTGTAGGCTGCACTACAATACAACAGAACTCATCGCATAACAGAGCTATCTAAAAGCACAGTACGACGATTGTAATACAGCGCTAGCCGTGAAATACATAACAATACTGTAGTAATAATAATGTATCTTACATGACATAGGCCTACACAATACGGAAGAAACACACCACGCACGCACGCACGCACGCACAACACACAACACACACACACACACACACACACACACACACACAGCACGCGCGCGCGCGCGCACACACACACACACACACACACACACACACACACACACACAAAAGAGTAAATAATGTACGATAGTAGCGATAGTAGCGTAGAGTAAGCCTGCAACTGTAGTCATATCACACACACACACACACACACACACACAGTAAATAATGTACGATGGTAGTGTAGAGTAGGCCTGCAACTGTAGTCAGATGACAAACACACACACACACACACACACACACAGAGTAAATAATGTAGATGGTAGCGTAGAGTAGGCCTGCAACTGTAGTCGAGGTGACACACACACATACAAAACAGGAGTAAACACAGCAGGCAGCTACATTTATGATTAATTAACATAGTTACAGGTAGTCCCCCCCCCCCCCCCCCCCCCCACCCTCTCTAGCCACTCAAGGCTGTGTATGTAAGCTAAGAGGGAGGGAGGGAGGGAGGGAGGTAAGGGGTAAAAACTTGTAGTTCTACTTTCTGATGTCCTAGTCCATTGATTCTTCTGTCTGTCGTTCCTCCTTGCTGCCTCTTTTTACCTCCCTTGTCACTTCGTCAATACAGCCGTGCTCTCCCAACAAAAAGTGCTTCTGTGAAATACTGTCGTGAAGTCAGAGTTTCAAGTCAAGTCAAAATGATCTTTATTGAGGGTAAAAGATTGAGTGTATACAACTTTTGTTCATCCTGCCCTCACAAAAAAGAAAAGAAAATCAAGAAAACTGACATATCAAAAGCATTCAAAATAAAATGTTTACACATGTTGAAGACAAAAATCGATGGATATTTATATATATAAATCCAGACTAACAAAACATGATAATCAAAACAAGACAGTATAACATAAGCTCAAGTTATGCTAAGATTAACTTTTGGTGGGGGTGGATGGGCCTGTAGACCTGCCCTAATTATGTTGCTATCAGATAATCAGTAAGTGCAGGAATGGCTTCCACCTGTTCATCATCATGATTGTCCCCGTTAGCAGTTATAAACTTATTCATGTTTCTTGCAGTCTTTGATGTGTGTGGCATGTCCTGTGTGTGTGTGTGTGTGTGTGTGTGTGCGGGCGTGCGCGCGTGTGTGTGCGTGTATACACACTCTCACACAAATAAATGATCATCACAGAGTGTGTATAATAATAATAATAATTTATGGAATTTATATAGCGCTGAATCTTGTAAAGCAACAAATCAAAGCGCTCAGATTTTACTTTAAGTCACGGCAGATTTCTCTCCGTGAAATTCGGGCTGCTCTCCCCGGGGAGAGCGGGAGAACGCGTCGCCACTTAGCGCTGCGCCACCCTTTCACCCTTTTTTTTTTTCTTTTTTTTTTTTCTGCAGCTGTATTTGTTTCCCTATCAGAGTGGCTTTTTTCTAAGAATTTTGCCAGGGACAACTCTCTTGTTGCCGTGGGTTTTTTTACGTGCGCTAAATAATTACGAGTAACACACGGGACCTCGGTTTATCGTCTCATCCGAAAGACTAGCGCCCAGACCACCACTCATGGTCTAATGGATGGGGGAAAAATTTCCGGTCCAAACGGGGTACGAACCGCCGCACATTTCAGACCCGGACTTTTCGCTTTCTAGACAGGCGCGTTACCTCTAGACCACCGATCCACCACGATCCACCATGTATGTGTTAGCGTGTCCATATTCTTCTGCTGCGTTCCTTGGCTATGCTACATTTTTAATCTGGTCTGGATGGCAAAGTCTGCAGTCTGTCTTAGTAACCCTGCCAGTCCTCCCAGGTTTTTATCCTGTCAGAGCTCTACTGGGCTGGGCCACGTCTGGCGTCTCAGAGAGCTGAAGGTAGGGCAGGGCAGGACTGCAGGATAGGAGGGGGAGCTTGTGGGCCTGTTCCACGGGGCACTGGTCAGTGTGGGATATTTTCAGGCGGTGGTACAGGCCCCTGCAGGATATGTTTAGGTGGTGGAGGTGGTATAGGAGCATGTGCATGTGTGTATGTGCGCGCTTGCTTACGCATGTGCACACATGTGCATGCGCAAGAACTTAATTTATTCAGTCCAAACTCCAGCTAGATACAATTAACAAACACAGAAGTAAAAGTGCACAGGTCAGTCAGCTTGTGCCGGATAGCAACACTTCCCAGTAGAATGAATGAACTCTGACATCACGTGCAGACAGCTATCAGTGAAGAGTTATCACAGCAGACACAAACAGTGACACCAGTCATCTTTATCAGGGTATAACCAGGGCTAATGTTACACACATTCTTTCACATAGATCTGCACAGGGGTCTTGATTTGACATGTATGAGCTCCCTCGTCTTGGGAGTCATCGAGGTGCTGCACTCTATGTGTTTGTTCAGCAGTGTGGTCTGGGCAAACTGATCTGCCCTGCCCTGTCCTGGTAGTGCATAATTATTATGTACACGTACGAACGTGTACTGACACCAACAGATACTGAGCTAGCTAAGCCCATCAGTGTGATTATCCAGACCTCTGCTGACATACATTCCCACGCTTGAAGAAGGAAGCCATTGCAATGTAGGTCACTGCTATCTGGATACACTCTCTCTTTTTTGTGCTTGATAGTGTTTTACAGAACAATGCCTTTTTCTTAGTGAGAAGGATAAATGATTGGAAAAATGAAAACGATGGAATTGAAAAATGAGAACGATGGAATTGAAAAATAAGAACAAGGGATCTGAAAAAAGTTTCTATTAAGAGGCATAGATTGGCCAGGAGAAACTTGAATACTATAGTGTATTGAACTACACAGACGTTTGTATGCACACTCTTACAAATGTGCACGCATGCTTGGAGCAGGCCCACATGTATACACAATGAATGTGCACACACATATGCTTGCACACGCACCCAGGCAAACACACACACACACACGTCTAAAATCACTAAATGTGAACAGACGTTAAACTGAATATATATACACACACACGTGTGCGCACGCACAGAGTGGCAACATTCTGCATCACAATAGGTACTTAATACTACACTTTACAGCGTCACACAACAGAATACAGCACAACCCAACACAACGTAGTTCAACATTCTCGAGAAATCATTCTTCAACACCCACAGAATAATGTCTCCCAAAACATTTACTGCCTACTATAAAATCCCATCATCACGACATCATTTCCCAGGCAGCAGAAACAGCATCACCACCAGTAATAATTATTCCGCTTCGTGTTCTAAGAAAAAGAAAGAAAAAAAAAAGGAGGATTTTAACAGCTGGAATATTGTGGTTGACAACAATGCTTGTGGCATCTGACAGTGCGGGGAGAATGCGAACGACAAAGGAGAAAGGCAAAACATCCAGCATAAAGGTCGGGCGTGGCCGGTATGGGAGGAATCATGTTCAGCCTCAGCCATCAGTTTCTTTGTCACTGCTACATATACATCTGCTATAGACAGCTGGGGAGAAAAAAAAATGATACAGAAAGAAAGGGAGGAGGAATGAAAGAAAGAAAGAAAGGAAGGAAAGAAAGGAAAGAACGGAAGGAAGGAAGGAAAGAAAGGAAGGAAGGAAGGAAAAGGATGATTTCTAAAATCCATGAAGCAGAACAGGGGGAAATAGGGAAAGAAAGATAATGATGATGATTATGACGATGATGTCTGTTTTCAAAGTTGACAGAAAACCAATCTTTTTTTCTTACCTGGGTCGAAGGGGGGAGGGAGGGAAGGGAGGAGAGAGAGAGAGAGAGAGAGAGAGAGAGAGAGAGAGAGAGAGAGAGAGAGAGAGAGAGAGGTTAAAAAAGGTATAATGAAAGAACGACTAGGAAAGAATCAGAAAACAAGAGATACAAAGAAAATAGTTTACACCATGACTTTCTCTGCTGAGAGAATCTGTGACGGTACCATCATTTTAGATGTGTGTGTGTGTGTGTGTGTGTGTGTGCGATTACATCAGTGTGTGCATGCATGAAAATGTGTGTACGTGATTATGTACTGCAAAATTGTGCAGATGTATTTTCAACACCCCTGTGAGAGAAAGAAGGCATACATACAAATCACTCAGATGCTCTCACTGGAACAGGTCAAAACAGGTTTTTATTTTTTATTGAATTCTTTCTCGTTTCCTTTGTCCCAACTACAAAATCATAATTAATACACTGACGCAGATTATCAGTCAATTAACAATGTACAAGACCTGACAAAAACAGTAACTATCATAATTATCCAAATAGAATTATCCAAGTAGCATTTGCTATTCTCAATCCCTCTCTCCCAAAAGCTATTTGATTTTTTTTCTTATTGATAACAAAATTATTTTTTGACAAAATTAATGCGTAATAAATTTGATGCAATTATTTTAATTTTATAAATGATGGTAGCAACAAACAATTTTTGCAGAGTGTGTGTGAGTTCTGTTGTGTGGTGTGGTGTATGTGAGAGAGTTCTGTTGTGTGGTGTGGTGTGTGTGAGAGAGTTCTGTTGTGTGGTGTGGTGTATGTGAGAGAGTTCTGTTGTGTGGTGTGGTGTGGTGTGTGAGTTCTGTTGTGTGGTGTGGTGTATGTGAGAGAGTTCTGTTGTGTGGTGTGGTGTGTGAGTTCTGTTGTGTGGTGTGGTGTATGTGAGAGAGTTCTGTTGTGTGGTGTGGTGTGTGAGTTCTGTTGTGTGGTGTGGTGTGTGTGTGAGTTCTGTTGTGTGGTGTGGTGTGTGTGTGAGTTCTGTTGTGTGGTGTGGTGTGTGTGTGTGAGTTCTGTTGTGTGGTGTGGTGTATGTGAGAGAGTTCTGTTGTGTGGTGTGGTGTGTGAGTTCTGTTGTGTGGTGTGGTGTGTGAGTTCTGTTGTGTGGTGTGGTGTGTGCGTGTGAGTTCTGTTGTTGTGTGTGGTGTGTGTGAGTCAGTGTGTGTTTACACACTGCATACTTGCATTTGCAATGACCTATCATTCATTTCTCTATGGCATGTTTTTCTGTATACTTTTCATAAGTAATCTTTACAGAGCTAGAACTTTCAGAGGTGTGATTGACATGCACTTTTGTATTTAAAGTAAAATAAAGACATCATGTTGTGTCAGGCCTGACCAGACAGGCCATTAGACAAGAAAAAGTCTCTTCACAATCATTCTCTTTCCCAGGGACACACCAACAGTGCAGATGATATCTACACTCAACTACATGATCCTGACCAACATAGGGTCATGGTCCACCTCTCTGTTCACCATGAACCTGATCAACCCATGAACATCTCTGTTGATCATGAACCTGGTCAACCCATGAACATCTCTGTTGATCATGAACCTGGTCAACCCATGAACATCTCTGTTGATCATGAACCTGATCAACCCATGAACCTCTGTTGATTATGAACCTGATCAACCCATGAACCTCTGTTGATTATGAACCTGATTAACTCCCGAACCTCTCTGTTGATCATGACCAACACACGAACCTCTCTGTAAATCATGAACCTGATGAATCCAAATCCCTGGCCCTTTCCACAAGATATGAAGTTGATCAATGCATCACAATGAACACCTTCATCAGTCCTCAATTTGAGGAACTCTTGAAACTAGGTGTTCATCAATCACCAAGCCAGTCAACCTCTAGACTAACCATGATATAAAAAAACCAACCTAGCAATAACAACAATAATAATTGTGATGATGATAATAATAACGATAACAATACTGATAACACAAATACAGGAGTTCTCTTCCCAGTCCATGACTGTTACTGACCTTGTTCCTACAGGAAAGGAAATGACAAAACATCACACCAATGTCAGGTGAGGGCAAGGGAAGGTGGGATGGAGGGTATGAGATCTAAGTGAAGTGAAATTTTTTTTTTTTAATCAAAAAGCCCTAGAAGGAATGTGACCACAACTCACAACGCCAGGCAATATATATACCTCAAACCATAAAACACTTTTTTCCACTGGATCTCACACACTATGGGAAAAACCAAACCAACACAAAAACAAAACCAAAACTTGAACACAGATATCAAGCAGGGGATGACACATACGTGTACTTCTGGTAAACTTTCCACCAACCTTTAATTGAGGACAGGGTTCGAGCCTCCACCAAGTTATGTCTAAGGTGATTTTCCTCCTGAAGTTAACTTTGCTTCTAACTTCCATTTCCTTGCAAGTTCTGCGGATGAGACCAGTCAACAAGGTCCCATGTGAGAACACAGGCAGAACACCACCTTGTTCACATGTCACAAATTTATCCAGCTTCCACAGAAGAGCACAGCTATGGCTGGTGGCATGGATGACACAAACCTACCCAACCAGCAACCTGTGACTTGGGAAACGGATGGGCACTACATTGTTCAGATTTCCCCAAACACAGTGCATGAACATTGTAGTGTAGTGCCCCTATAACTCCCTATGAAGGAGAAGTGAAGATGTTGGCTGATGTGTGAAGTGGGGGTGGGGGAGCAGCTCTACCAGTCCTTGTGGAGAGTCTGTGGTACTTCATGACCCACCTGAAGCCCAGGTGTGTTTAGGCCAACAGTTTCCATCTTCACTTTCAGTTCTGGCATCCTGCAGTTCCAGTCCCCCCCCCCCCCCCCCCCCCCCCCCCCCCCCCCCACCATCCTCCTTTAATTTCCCTCCTACCCCTAGATATTGAGTGATTAATTCAGCTTCTTCTTCTGTGCCTAAAGTGCATTCTTTAAGATGCTTGCTGTTGTCTGTTCTTTGTTTTCTATTTTGTGCACAAAAATGAAATGTGAGATAAGTCTTTGTTGTATGAGTTACCAGATATGCAACAGTGCATAGGAATAAAAAGACAAGCTTAGTGTTTTGGTTTCTCTTCAGTCAGGATAACTCATGACCATAACATATTTTGCATCTTCCATGAAATGACAAAAGCATGTGGTCTTAAAAACAAATCTCCCCCTCCCCTCCCATCCCAGCTGACCCCCTTATCCAGCCTGACAACCTTTAGTGATATTGATACAATGAAAACAATAAAAATCAGAACAAAAGTGATGTAGCACACATTGATCACATGGCCAGCCCTCTCATGTTTTTCACATATTTTCTTCACTCCATGCTTGTGTCAAGAAACCAAGAACAGAACAAACTGTGTGTGTCTCAAACTAGGTAGCAGACTACAATATGGGTGACCCTTAAAACTGCCAGAACTGTGAAAAAGCACAGTGCATCACATGACATGACATCACTGTGACAATGTGACATCACTATGACAATGTGATGTCACTGTGACAACATTACGTCACTGTGACAACATGACGTCACTGTATCACAGACAATGATTAACTAAGATGTTTTCTCTTCAGCTGAAAGCGTCCATGCTGCGTGGACACACAATCACATTGTTTTCTGCACAACAAACACAACTTTATTATTTTAATCTGACAATGCACACATAAAGCATACACAACAGCCTCAGGTTATCACACATTCCTGGAACAAGACCACATCTTTAATCCGATATCAATATCTGACTTTTTTAAAAAGTGGTATATGGCCGAATCCACATCACTGTTGTATCTATAACATCTGATATAGTCTTATAATTTCAATACATAACCACAGTAACTGAATCACATCCAAAGCTATCCAGCCACATTCACAAACCAACTGCAACAAAAAAGTGACAGTTTTGATAACAGTGACTACAATCACAATTCTGACAACACTGACTACTATAACAATGCCACAAACACCAAACAAATGCTCACCCCAAAATTGCCACAATCACAGCTCAACGGTTACACTTGACAGTGTTGACCAAAATCACAACCCAAGCTGCCTCACAGCCAAATTTGTACAAAAAAGAAATGATTGAAAAACATTGTTTGGAGAGAAAATAATCCTGGACAGTCCTGCTTTATATTTCTGATACAATAAGAACGGTGAAGTTTCCCCTGGTAGTGCTAAGGTGTGTTGAAGGTATAGGCCTGGTATGGTCACACATGCATCACATACCACCAGTCTTACGATAATACCATATTTAGGGGGGATGGGGGGGGGGGGGGGGGGGGGGGGAGAAAATAATCTCACCAAAAACCATTGTGTAGAAAATGTTATTACTGACATCAACACCACACCACCACTGCTTTGTCGTCAGAGATATCTGGACACACAGTATTGCACATCACTTTTATTTCTGTTGTACTGCATTGTTTGAGTTGCTAGTTCTGCCATCGACATATATGTCTTAGCACATTTATCAGTGTATATTACCTCTACTTCTGTAGTAGTACTTGTCATTATTCATCAATTTACCTTTACTGTAGTATATGTTCCTAGTGTTAACAGTTTTGTAATCATACATCATCATCAGTATATATGTGATTATTCATCATTTTACCTTTGCTGTAGTGCATGTTCTGAGAGTTAACGGTTCTGTCATCAAACATCTGAACGTACTTGTCATTATTCATCAGCATACTTGTCATTATTCATCAGCATATTTGTCAGTATTCTTCATTTTACCTTTGCTGCATTATGTGTTCCTAGTGATAATAGTTTTGTCTACATTTATATGAACATACTTGTCACTGTATGACACCTCTGACATTACTAGCCATTCTCTGAGTTACCACTACCAGTTTTGTCATTATATACATGTTAGTACATTTGTCATTGCACTTGTTTACATTGCACATTGTGTGAATGAACATGCTATTTTTTATGCAAGTTGGAACACTTGTCATTGTACACTTCTTGAAACTCTAATATGAGTTAACATTGTTGTCATCAATACATCTTAGCACACTTAACATCAAAGCTCTAACTGTATTGAATTGCACATCAGGAAAGTTTACGGATCTCTTATTACATATATCATACCATACTACTCACTTTGTGCCACTTTTGTTGTATTAACCAGATCTAGAATTAACAGTTTTGTTATAATGTGTGTGTGTGTGTGGGCACGTGTATATATATATCTTAACACACTTCTCACTATGAAGGAAGGTGGCAGGATGGTTAAGACGTTCGCCTGCCAATAAGTAAACCGTGAGGTTCTGGGTTCGATTCCCAGCCTCACCCTTTCTTCCCAGTTTGACAAAAAAATCGAACTAAGTGTCAAAGTCCTTCGGATGAGACTATAAACCGAGACCCTGTGTTTGAACGCATGCAAAACATCTTGCGCACACATTAAATCCTGTTCCGCATTTCGGAAGATTAGGCCATTGTGTGCCGGTGGAAACAGATGACAAAATTTACAAAACTGCATACACACGGGGACTGGATGTAAAAAAGCACATGAGTGCTTATTCCATTATCCTCGATATAAAAGAATAAATACATAATAAATAAATGTATCACCTCTATATGTGCTGTGTTGCACATTATGAGAATGACTAGTTTTGTTCATATAGTTATCTATATAAGTATATTCATCATTGCACATTTCCCCTTTTGTTCAACACTTGAAATGTATATTCAAAGAAGCAAGGCAAATTGCATCCCCCCTCCCCACCCAACCCTTTGTATCTCTGTCTCATGCTCACAGTATACACACAGCCCTTATCCCAAAATCAAACAACATATACAAATTCAACAAAAACAGGCCCACTTTTTCGAAAGGTCTTTACTTCCTAGCAAGAACCCCTCTTACCACTCCCCCCTCCCAGTCTTTTTTTTTAAACCTTATAAATTACTCTTTATTTCCCACCCCATTCTCCAGATTTTCATACCCTCAGAAATTGAAAACCAAGCAAACATGACCTCCTTCTGGGCCATCAGTGAACATTTGCCTGAAGTTACTGCACTACCTGTCTGCTGGACATGTCATTTTGACCGCTGCCCATTTCCAGAGAGCAGCAGACAATCCACAGAGATGACAGAGGACTGCCAGAATATTTAACAGTACTCCTGAAACCTAATGGTGAAAAGATGGAACAACTGGCTGACTGAAGTTTTTAACCTGAAACCTAATGGTGAAAAGACATAATGACTGGCTGACTGAAGTTTTTAAACTGAAACGTAGAGATGAAAAGACTAAATGACAGGCTGACTGAAGTTTTTAGCCTGAAACCTAATGGTGAAAAGACAATGACTGGCTGACTGCAGTTTTTAGCCTGAAACCTAATGGTGAAAAGACAATGACTGGCTGACAGAAGTTTTAAATCTTCATTCTGATATATGACAAATGCGTGATCATAACAGCTTTGTTTTGTGACCTCTACAATAACTGACAATAAGCAAAATGTCAACACTTTTTCAATCACCCTATTCTGGCCACACACACACACACACACACACACACACACACATATGTAAGTGTTTAAATGATTTAAAAGGAAACTATACATCAGTTTCCTCTGTTTATATCCATTTAGTAGTTGTTGTTGTTATTGTTGATGGTGGTGGGGTGGAGTTCTAATTTATTTTTGCTTTTTGTTTGTGTTTTCCTTGTTTTAGGGTGGTTTTCTTGGGGAGGGGAAGGGGGTAGTTTGGATTCTTTTTTCGTCTTTTGTTAGTTCTATATTGTTCTTTATTTGTTTTGGCTGTTATTTTTGTTTTATGTTATTGTCGTTGTTGTTGTGTACATATGTTTATGTTTGTTTATTTACTTGTTGTGGCTGTTCTTGTTGTTTTATCTTTTTCTGTTTGTTTTGTTCAGTTGTTTGTATGGTTGAAGGTTGTTTTGTGTGTGTGTGTGTGTGGAGGGGGGGGGGGGGGGGGGGGGGGGCAGCAGTTGGTGTGTCTTTTTTGTTTTGTTTTGTCTTCTTTGTTTTGGTTTGGTTTTTTTGTTGCTTGTTTGTATTGTGGTGGATGTGTTTTCAGGAGATTTTTAATTTATTTGAATTGCATGGTTTAATATTGTTCAGGGGTTTTTTGTTTTGTTTTTAATTCTATGTATGCATATATTATTGTCTTCTCTTGTTTGATTTGTATGGTTTATCATTGATTAGGTTTTTATTCATGTCTACATATATATTATCTTTTTTTCTCTCCCTTTTTTTTTCTTTAGATAGATGGCTTGATGAAAAAAAAGCAAATGCACTACTTATTCAATGTACTATATGAAAATAGAAGTTTGACTTTGACACATTTGAAGTTACTATTGCTTCCCATCAGAATTTAAGTTACAGATAATATGTAAGAACATGTCAGAGAAATCAGTTTCCTAAATTGCTATGCTAATTATAGAATCAATGAAACTTGGAAACCATATCATTCCTGCCTCAGAGTGAAAAACTGTCAAGTTTATTCTTTCTGAAATGATATGAAATTTTTTTGTGTTGGTATGCTTATAGTGCACTACAAGTCTGTTGTCATGTAACCCAACTGCTCATCATATATCAGATATGTTTTTATCTTCTGTTTGTATAGACTAGATGGCCTGCAAAAAGTAAATAAACCATTATTTTCACTGTTATTGGTACACATATGAAGTTAGGGAGAAAAAGGATATGAAGGAAGAGGGATAATTACACACAACCAGTAAATGTTCAAACAGAATATCAGCACAGTGTTAACATAAGGGAGACAATTGTCACCACAGAATCAGTTTCAGCTATTCTGTATTTCAAGATTCCGTAAACATTTTTCACACTTCAATTTCAATATCCACCTTTTGACAATCAATATTTTTCATATTTTGACACTGAGAAAACCTCTGATATTTGACTAGTGATAAATATTGTTCACATCTGGATTCAAATCACAGTTTGACATAATTTTTGCACTTTAACAACAAACTCTCCAACTTTTTAATGAAGATAAATATTTTTTCCCTCTCAATTCAAATCTCCAGTTTTGTTGTTTCTAAGTGAGATACACTAGTTTTCAGTACATTTTAAAGCAACAATACAATGACACTTTCCATCAAACTACTAGGACAATACAGTGAAAAACTAGGCAAGCCTGTGTTGGTCTGTCATTGAAACAGAGTTGGAAGAGAACACACTAAAACAGCTCCAGTGCATGAGCATTACAGATGGGGTGTGCATGTAAACATCCTTGTCTCTCTGTATGTATGTGCACAAGAAATGCAACATTTCACAAACCTAGCAGTCAAAACTGGATTCCCCACAATACAACACACACTCCCAGGATCCACGAATCACACACACAGAAAAACAGTAACCATGAAAAAAAACAAAAAACCAAACAAACCCAAACAAAACTAATACCCACAAATTAAGAGCAACGCTGGGATCTCTTCTTCTCATTCATGGGTAGTGTTAACCGCTATTACATACTAAGAAAAATATCAAACAGCTGAAAAAGCCTGTCCATTTTTTGTTCTGAAAAATAGCCAAATACACTGACAAAACATGTCACTGACTTTTTTGATCATCTGCTGCCTATACTTATAGCACTTGAATATGCACACCCCCCCCCCCTTTCCCAAGCCATTTCCTCACTGTTTTTAATATGTAAAGGATATCGCACACTGCACAACCTAAAAGGTGATACCAAAAATCTCCTTTCAGCAACTCAAAATGTTCAACAAAATGGCACTAATATTGATACCAGAAAACAAAATGATACAGCTAACAATAATACCTTCTTGTAACAAATAATCTCACCATTAGCAGAAGTGCCATAAAAGCTTTTTACAATACAGATTCAGTTGTTTAACGAAATCTGCTAAACAGCGCAGTAGCTATCAAGATACTGATTGCACATTTTTGCCTTCTCTCTGATGTTTGGACCACAACAATAAACTTCATCTTCAAAAACAACAGCAGCTGCCTTTCACAAGTCAGCTGTATTTTGAAAACATAAACTCATACATCATAGCATTTGCAAAATCCATTTATGTGACGACCCAAATCTGTGACTCTGCATCTCTGCCACCTCCTTCCCACTTTTTCCTCTTCTTTTTTATACTGTTTGTTTTGTTTTTCCTTTTTCTGTAATAAATCATATAAGCATGAACACAATGTCCAATGTGTGACCACTGAGATCTGTGATCCTAATTCTCCATTTTTTTGGTGTTGTCTCTGACAACTTTTCATTAAGCCACAAAACCACCACCAAGCACCTGACACATAATAAACATAGTCCACATCAAATCAACTTGGAACCACAACAAAAAATGTGAAGATTATACCAACGTGTGATAACTACACTGAGGAAAGATATGATTTGGAATATCATAAAATCAAACAGATACTAAATAATGAACACCATTATCTCTTGATTATCATAGAAACCAAAACAAAACACTAAATAACAAACACTGTACTAAATAAACACTTAGTGTCTAGAGCATCATGGAGGCAAAACTGATGCTAAATATCAAATACCACACCAACAGAAAGGTGAACATGACAGACTAAACAACACTGAAGGAAAGGAACAACATGACAAACCTTAACTTCAATATAAACAATACAAAACAACAACATACAGGGAATGGGGATCAACATTGTATTGAATTGAAATGAATTGTACTGTATTGTATTGTACTGCATTGGATATCACTTTCAATCAGCGTAGATTTGGGCTGCTCTCCCTGGGGTGGATACGTCGCCACAAGAGCTGCACCACCCAATTCATCATTTTTCTTTGTTCTGTTTGTAAGTGTACCTGTTTCCCTGTGACAGTGGTTTCTGTGTGTGTGTGTGTGTGTGTGTGTGGTGTGCGTGTGTGTGCGGGTGTGTATGTGCATGTGACAGTGGTTTCTCTGTGTGTGTGTGTGTGTGTGTGTGTGCGCGCGTGCGTGCGTGTGTGTGTGTGCGTGCGTGCGTGTGTGTGTGTATGTGTGTATCAAATCAAATCATTTTGAATAAATTGATATGATTTTGTGTGTGTGAGTGAAAAGAAATTTACACACACTGCAAGCTACACTGCATGCAACATCAGAAAATCCCTCCACACATACTGAAAATGAACACATTTCTACTCTACCCATAAACAAGACTTACAGTACAACCACATGCGTGAGTGACAACTGACACACAAAGTAAGTCGCCTTGCAATGATCAGAAAACACGCAAAACAACCAAATAACAAAACAAACACAAAGGCACACAAAATCAACACTTACACCCACATCATGATTCAAAGGACATCTACGTGTAAACAAAAATATACACAGGATGTGAGTGACAGAGGACAAGACAGCCACACACTCAAAACCCACACACAGAGGCAGGACTGAAAGCACACAGGTGTGCATGTGTGTGTGTCTGTGTGTGTGTGTCTGTGTGTGTGTGTGTGTGTGTGAACTGCGCACAAAAGCAGCGTGAAACAGTAAAATACACCACACACACAACGCAAGACTGTGATGAAGGCAGCTGAAAAAAACAAGATACAGTGAAAACCCCCCTTCAACAGACCAAAAACTCCCCCTTCCCTCCCCACACCCCCCATCTCTCTGCCCCACCCTTTCATCCCCAGGGTGGGTGGGGCTTGGTGGCAGGTGTGGTGTGGTGGCGTGGTGGTGGTGGCGTGGTGGTGGTGTGTCTGGCGGTGTGGTTTCAGGAGTCATCCGGGGGTAGCGCATCAGGGTTGATGTACTGACACAGCTCCACCTCGCTGCCCACAAAGGTCACCTTGCTGGCCGTCACCTCGTTCAGCCTGGTGGTGCGGCACACACACACAAACACAGATGTTAGACATGGATGACAACAGATACATCTATAGGGGCATGTCACATCAGCGTACAGATGCTTTATAGTATATATAGCATATATAGTGTATAGTGTATATAGTATATATATACTTTATAGATACTATATACTTTATACTTCACAGTGAAACTGCAAGTGTAAAGGTCTTTTATGGTTATACACAGCCAAACCTACTGCAAAGTGAAATCAACATGATTCCTGGTGATGTACATTCATGGAGTTTGGATTAAAACAAACAAAGAAACAAACAAAACCATGGCAAACCAAACACAAAAGACAGGATCAAAAGATACCATTCAGTTTCAGCTACTGGACACAGAAGTACAAAACGATCAAGCAAACATGTCACAAACTGCCGTGAAAACATTACAGCTATTGTGGATGAAAAAGTTTGATGTCAGAACCCCCAAAAGAAAAATGTTACTTCAAATTTGTGTCTGGAGGTAGGAGGGAGGGAGACGGACACAAACACAGTGACAATGATGGGGAATGGGAATAGCCTGGTGGTAAGAGCATGCCTCACAATCTGCCGACCCTGGTTCAAACCCCGTTCAAAGGGATTTTTACCCCTGGAGTTAACATCAGTGCTGATTCCACTCCCCCAAAATTCCTTCAGATGAGACTAAAAACCCAAGCCCTGTGTGTAAAAGAAATTTTTTTTTTGTCATTCAGAAATTTTTTTATTCTTCTTCTTCCTTTTTTGTCATGTTTCTCCCAGGGGAGGTTTGACATTGATGAGCCTTCTCCATCTCTCTCTGTTCTGAGCTTCCTCCTTATTTACGACCCTTTCTCTAAGATCATCTGCAAATCAGGCAGCCCAGGTTTTGCTAGGTCTTCCCTTTGGTCTCTTTCCATCCACTACGAAGTTCATTGCTCATTTTATGATGTGGTGCTGCTTTCCGTTGAACGTGCCCAAACCAGCACAGTCTATTGCTACTAGCTACAGACTTAAGATCATCAACTTTGCACATTCTCCATAGTTCTTTATTCGTGATCCTGTCTTCCCATTTGATCTTTGTCATGTAGTGTAGCATTCGGTTTTCACAGCTCTTCAACAAACGTTCGACGTTTTTTGTGAAAACCCATGTCTCCGAGCCATACAGGAGAACAGGTCTGATGCAGGCCTTATATATCAGGCAGCGTCTTTCCAATGGGATTTTCTGATTTCTGAGCAGACTTGCCAATTCTTTCCATTTCTTCCAAGCACTCGCAATCCTGGTTCTGAGAGCTAACTCAGATTTTGCTTCGCAGCTCATCATCTCTCCCAGGTAGCAGAATTCGTCTACCACTTCTATCTTCCCTTGTTCAAATTCTAGCTCCTCCTTTCCTGCATCGGTATTGTCTTCACCCTTCTTATTCATCGGTATTGTCTTCACCCTTCTTATTCATACAACTGGGGCAGACAAATACTCCGTCCTCCTTCTTCAGACTTTTGAGCTTTGAGCATCTTTTGTGACACCAATATTGACATTTGGAGCATTTGATCGAATTGTTCCCTACACCTTTGTGGCAGACACCACACGGGTATTTGCCTTGCTCTCTATGTGTTCTTCCAATTGCCAAATCTTTGAGTAGCGTCATCACTGTTCTCAGCTACCAGTACTAAGTCATCAGCATACAGCAGTTCCCAGATCTCTTCTGGCCTCTCCACTTCCCTGATATTTCATTCATCACGAGGATAAAGAGCAGAGGGCTCAATGCGGATCCTTGGTGCACTCCTACTTTTATCTCAAAGCTTTCTGACGTCCTGATTATAGTTTTCACTTTTGATCTGGAGTTCTTGTACAAAGTCATAACCATTGAGATGGTGTGCTCTGGTACACCTTGTTTCCTCAAGGCCCATTGGATTGCCTTTCTGGGTACTCTATCAAAAGTTTTTTCCAGGTCAACAAAGATGTGCGTCAAGCTCTTTTTCTTCTCCATATACTCTTCCTGCAGTTGTTTCACAATAAATATTGCATCTATGGTTGATTTGCCAGCCTGGAATCCAAACTGTTTTTCATCAATATTGCACAGGCTCTTCAGTCTTCTTTCCAATACGTTTTCCCAGATCTTCATGCCATGTTCCAGAAGCCTGATTCCTCTGTATTTTCCACATACTAGTGCATCTCCTTTACCCTTGAAAATGGGAACAGTGTGTGTAAAAGGCTTTTTTTTTTTTGTCATTCAGGAATTTTTTTGTCATAAAAGTCACATGGACTTATTTGACACAACGAAACTTTTCATAATTCAATACAACATATTATTAATTGGTCGGCGTGTCTGAAATGATGTGCACGAAAACATCATGTTGCATTTTTCTATCTTATTCAAATATTTTTCTCTTTTTTCAAAACAGGTACAAACATAATTAATTATTTCAGCTTTATCATCGGTTATCATAATCTTGCTTAATTTGTCTATAATGTTCATATTTGCTTTGACATTAGCATTAAGAGTTATTAATAAGTTTTCTCTTTGCTCGGTATATAAAATGAACTTGTCCAGTAAATGAATCTTATATCTATTTTGTTACAGTTGTCTATCATTAAGTTGTGGCTACTTGTACAAAACTTACAAAATATTTTCCTACAGTTTTTGTTTTCACAGTTTATCTATATTCATTGGTCATGGAATTATAAAAGTTAAGTTTTGTAGAATTTTGTTTCTGGTTAATCCAAAACGTTTTATATAAACCCTCAAGCTTCGTTTGCACTGCATGGCACAATCGATGTACATCAAGTGTACTTTGGTTTTCCCATACATGCAAACATAACATCTTGCACACAGGTTAAAACCTGTTCCACTTTTCAGAAGAGTAGGCCACCGTGTGCCATTGGGAATAGTTGACAAAATTTACAAAGCTGCATGCACAAGAGGACTGGATGTAAAAAAATTATATAACCACTTATTCCATTATCCTTAAATTGAAAGAATGCATGAAAATGAATATAATGAGGAAATTTCTAGCACAGATTGTCCAGAAACAGTGGAACTGTTTACACTGCAAGAGCCCCCCGAAAGAAGACATGTCCTCACCATCCATGTATCAACGCCTACTGACGAGTTTGACTTACCACGAATGTATAACACACCTCGACCTGACTTCTCTCTTAACTCCACGAGGAGTCATTAGGGACTGCCATGAAGCTTTCACCAGTAAGTCATGGACACTTTGAACCTGACAGACCCCATCCCCCTTCAGGTAGCAGGGTGCATGCTGAGTGTGTTGCTGTCATGTATGCCTCTGGCCATAGCTGGCAATAACAAAACATGGGTTCCCGACTTCAGCATGGGAGAAAATTATTATATTTTAAGTCTCTCTGGAAAAAAAGGCAGGAGAATGGACCAAGAAGGCAGAACATAGAACCAAGAAGGAGGTGAGAGGAAGAAAAGGAACAAAGAGAGGAACAGAAAAGAGGGAATTCCTAGCACAGAATTATACTGACAGGAACCCAGCATCCCCACGGGGGGAGTAGAATGAGCTAAACCTATGTGATGACGGCTGTGACTCACCAGGGTCGTATAACGACCAGCATCCACTGAAGATGAGTGGGGAGTAGAATGAGCTAAACCTATGTGATGATGGCTGTGACTCACCAGGGTCGTATAACAGACCAGCATCCACTGAAGATGAGGGGGGAGTAGAATGAGCTAAACCTATGTGATGATGGCTGTGACTCACCAGGGTCGTATAACAGACCAGCATCCACTGAAGATGAGGGGGGAGTTGATGATGAGGCAGGCCCCCAGGCGTTCAGGGTAGTTTCTGGAGAAGAGGCGGATGATGTTCTGCACAAACTGGTAGTCCATGCTGCTCAGCGTGAACCCCTTCAGGTCAAAGATCAGCAGCAGGTTGTCGATCACACTCTCGTTACACTTCTTGCACGCCGACTCCTGCAACACCGGGGCAAACACATATTGTTTTTGGGTCCACTTTAGTTAGGTCACAGTATACCTACATACACTGTGTACATAACCCACAAATATAAACAAATTCCATACTCTGATACATTCAAAATGTTTTGTTTTGTTTTAAATTATTGAAGCCCTTTCCATGGTAATATGTTTTTTTCAATAGGAAAAAACATGTACAAAAAAGTAAATGTGCAAACACTTGCAAAAAAACACTGGCATGCGCATACTCATACTAAAAGCCATATGTATATGTATACATGCACATATGATACAAACATATTAATTATTATGGTCTATCGGGTATACTATCTATCTCAGAAAAAGATCAGTAAAGCACCAAGTGAGCTGTGCTAAGGGGGTTAAGGAAGGGGAAAGTGTTAACAGTACTGTACCATAGAATCTCTGCTTTCTCCAGTTTTAAGATGAAAAATAAAGGAGAAACTGAGTAGGAGAAGAGTGAGTAAACTGTTTTAGGAGAAAGGCTGATGATAGATGAATCCAACAACAACAAAATCAAACAAACAAAAATGAAAATCCACAAAAAAACCCACATAAAAGCTGAGTTTAAAAAAAACAACAAAAAAACTCCAACCAAACAATCAACCAAGCAAATACAAACCAAAAATCAGAAAGAAACAAACCATACCCCCAAACAAAAACAACAAACAAAACCCCAAACCAACAAGCCAACCAACCAACAAACCCCAACAAACCAAACACTTGAAACAAATAAAAACAGCAAACAAACAAAAAAAGCATTTACTTTAAATTCAGGAAAACAATATGATCAGAAATGAACCACACACAAAAAAATCAGAAAACTGACAGACTTTTATATATACAATCTTCAATATTTTATGACATGAAACACATCCTTGTGATATGCACAGACTTTTATATATACAATCTTCAATATTTTATGACATGAAACACATCCTTGTGATCTGCACCAGTGTGCCTACACACACACACACACACACACACACACACACACACACACACACACACACACACACAGCTACACACACACACACACACACACACAGCTACACCCACCAGAATGTAGACGAAAAACTTGAGAAGCTTGTCCAGGTCTCTGTCATAGGCATTGTGTTTTCTTGCCGCAACATACACCACAGGCCTGCACACATCAACACACAGAATATCCATCATCTCTTCATTTATAAGCACAACCATGTAAACATACTTTTTACAATGACATTCTACACATTTAAAAAAAAAAGCTTCTTTTCAAAAATATATCTAAACATTCTCTGCACAGTAATTTTTGACTATTTCTTAATGGCCAACATGGTTTTTGGAGTCTATGAAATGACAGTCAGCATCATTACTGTCAGGTTATTTTTTGTAAGCATTGCTCCAATCTGATGCTAGCTATAGCCGAGTTGTTAAGATCATTCGACTTCAACCCAATGGGTCCATGATGTCATCAGTTTGAATCTGGTGAATTAAGGGCGGAGATGTTTTTTATGATCTCCCAGGTCAACTTTAAGTGCAGACCTGCCAGTGCTTTATTCCCTTCATGTATATACACATGCAGAAGATCAAATATGCCTGTCAGAAATTTAACAATTCATGTCAGAGTTCAGTGGGTTACAGAAACACGAACATACCCAGCATACATCCCCAAAGTTGGAATGCAGCCACCTTCATGGTGGGCAAAAGCGGTCACAAACACAAAATCTCACCACTGGTGAACCTCAAAGCTGTAGCCGAGGTATGAACAACAAAACAATGTGAGCAGGATACAATTTGGGATCCGGAAAGGTATGGACTCTACCAGGGTCAATCTGTCCCAGAGACACTGCCTGAAAAATCCAGTGCAGTGCCCCAACACCTCCTACAGGAGAGGTTATGGTGATGGTGGCTGTTGGCAGTTCCTCAGCTTCACACCCTAGGGGGTCACCCACAACATGCACTACACTGCACTGCCTCCTTCATCACTGCTGGGAATTACAGTGAGACTGCAAGTATACACTGGATGAGACATTTGTAGGTGTGGCTGTTTTTTAGTTCCATGCTCTATACGTAGCCATACTCTGGTTT
The DNA here is from genome assembly GCA_028751875.1 of Rapana venosa. Lineage (NCBI taxonomy): Eukaryota > Metazoa > Mollusca > Gastropoda > Neogastropoda > Muricidae > Rapana > Rapana venosa. The sequence continues at coordinate 2,604,844 of CM054141.1, forward strand.
ATGAGGATGTTTTTTTGAGAGCTTGTCATGGCTGAAGTCAATTCCAGTACAACATTTCAAAGCAAAAGAACATGTTAATGTAGGCTTTTGGCCCTTAGTGTACATGAATGACTGGCGAAAGAGTCTGCCTGGGCCAGTCAAGTTAAATCAAGTCCAAAGGAACGAGTCAGTGCCACTATGTCAGCATCACACACTGTTCAGTTACCCAGAAATCAATGACAACACCCCTTTCTGCTGCTTACCTGCCCTTGTTGTCACGGTTCCGCAGGATGTGAACTTTGCCAGTAGCCATCTCCTCAGCAATGACAGGGTCATCAGGGGAGAGAGTAGCCACCTGATATTCGTGACGCCATTTGTTGCACTTGAGCAGTTGCTTGAAGGCCACGTCCACCTCAATGAAGGCTCGCAGAAAACGCCGCAGAGAGGCGTCTGTATGTGCCTGCAATTTGTTCAGCACACACAGCTTTTGGTACACATATCCATTTTTTTAAAGATACAACCCGAAAACATACATGGGAACCTACATGAACACCTGGAGAACAAGTGTCAAAAGAAAAACACAAGAACAAAATTATCACAATCATGCATGCAAGCACACACACAAGCCAACCAGCAAGCAAACATGCATGCAAGCACATACACTCACAAGCCAACCAGCAGGTAAATATGTACGCATTCACATACACACAAGCAACCCAACAAGCAAATATCATTATATGCCTGCATGCATGAACAGATGAAGGAGTTGATTTCTCTTTTAAGTTCCTGAGCAGTTACTGGGCCAGCACTGAAACTTCTAGGAGGTATGTTTTGGGCAAGTTGTACTGTCCATTGGCCAGCAATGAAACTTCTAGGAGGTGTGTTTTGGGCAAGTTGTACTGTCCATTGGCCAGCAATGAAACTACGAAGCAGTGTGTTTTGGGCAAGGAACCTGGTGAAGCCCATCCCTATCCATGTTAAAGGCTGCATGCTGAGTATGTTTGTGTCCTCCATACAATTGGCCATAATTGGCCTACTCTTCTCTAAAAGATGTATGTAGGGTTTTAATCAATGATGTTATGTGTACAATGACAATGCTGTTACGTGTACAATGACTTTGTTGTTATGTGTACAACAATGCTGTTATGTGTACAATCATAACAATATTATGCGTACAATTACAATGATGTGTACAATCACAGAAGACACTTCTATTTATAATCCTCATCCAAAGGAGGATACATTTGCACAGACATATTTCATAGCATACATGACTACTTCATATCTAGATGATCACACACACACACACACACACACACACACGAAGGTGCACATACATGTACACAATCATATAAATTCACATGCAAATAAACATCATGCACACATGCATGTTACTGAACATGCACACAGATGCCCACAGTCACACACAAACACACGTAAATACATACCCCACCCCCTCCCCCAAATAAACGGATCACTGCATCAATCAATAAACCAATCTACTAATCCCCTTCACTAATACTACCACACATCAGAGAGGAACAGGCAAAGACAGCGACTAGGTTGGGGGAAGGGGGAGGGAGGAGTGGGGGTCGGAGAAGGGGAGGGGGAAGGAGGAAAGGAGGGAGGTGGGCAGGAAAGGCAGAGAGAAGTGAGAAGGATGGTGGGGAAGGAAGAGACAAGAGGGTGGGGGATATATTCATCAGCACTCCACTATACATCTACACCTAAACACCCCCTCCCTCCCCCCTCCAACTTGCTTCGGGGTAAATGGCCCCAAAACTGGGAGGAGTGATGTATGACTGGAGTGATGTATGACTGGAAAGATGGACTGGAGTGATGGAGTGGAGAGATGTATGGTTGGAGTGCTGTATGGTTGGAGTGCTGTATGGTTGAAGTGATGTATGACTGGAGCGATATATGACTGGAGTGATGTATGGTTGGAGTGATGCATTTATACTTTTTTGTGACAAAATGAATAGCTGTAATGGGAGTGGTTTGGAATCAGTGAAAAGCTCAGAAACTATGAAACCCACCCCTCAAAACAGAGATAAAATCTATAAACAAAATAAATATTAGCAGAGTAGGGTAGCCGTTCTCTAGTATTTGTGATCATTGGCTTATTAAATAAATGATACAGAGTATGAAATAAAATAAGCAAATAAATTAACTGGCAAGCTGACAAGTCTAGAAGTTACAATCAATCAATTGAACAATCAACCACAGAAAATGCATAAAACTTCATATCATAAGCTGAAGAGCTTTGCAATGAGAAGAAAAGGGTCGCTGTTAATTGCAGCTAAGTTGTAACCCACACCAGCAGTCATAGTTACTGAAGAGCTTTGAAAATAATTGCTGTTAACTGCAGCTAAGTCAGGTCCAAAACCAATCATCATAATGTCAGAGCTTTGCAAAGAGGAGAAAATGGTCAGTGTTAACTGCAGCTAAGTCAGGTCCAAAACCAATCATTATAATGTCAGAGCTTTGCAAAGAGGAGAAAATGGTCGGTGTTAACTAAGTCAGAGCCCAAACCAGCAGTCACAGTTACAGAAAAGCTTCGCAAAGAGAAGAAAATGGTCTGGGTTAACTGCGGTTAAGTTGGAGCCCAAAGCTGACACCACAAATTTGAATGTTAGGGAGGAAAGGGGGGGGGGGGGGGGGGGGAGGGCTGTAGGTTTACTGTTGGTGGCTGTATTGAAGCTCACGGTGTGTGTATTGATCTGGCAGCAAGGGTGGCAGGTTTGTTTCTCCCCTCCCCCCTGCCTGCCAGCTGTCTGAAGGTGGGGCGGGCGGCTGACACTGTGACTTTGCTGCCCTCAGTGAGCAATGACTGCTTCTTCATCAACCACATGTCAGTCTCTCTGTCTCTGTGTTGGTTTTCTGGTCTGTGTGTCTGTCTGTGTTGGTTTTTTGGTCTGTATGTCTGTCCGAGGGTTGGTTTTTTGGTCTGTATGTCTGTCCGAGGGTTGGTTTTTTGGTCTGTATGTCTGTGGATTGATTTTTTTTGGTCTGTATGGGTTGGTTTTCTGGTCTGTGTTTGTGGGTTGGTTTTTTGGTCTGTATGTCTGTCCGAGGGTTGGTTTTTTGGTCTGTATGTCTGTGGATTGATTTTTTTGGTCTGTATGGGTTGGTTTTCTGGTCTGTGTGTTTGTGGGTTGGTTTTTTGGTCTGCATGTCTGTCCGAGGGTTGGTTTTTTGGTCTGTATGTCTGTGGGTTGGTTTTTTTGGTCTGTATGGGTTGGTTTTCTGGTCTGTGTGTTTGTGGGTTGGTTTTTTGGTCTGTGTGTCTGTCTGAGGGTTGGTTTTTTGGTCTGTGTGTCTGTCTGTGGGTTGGGTTTTTTAAAATCCTCTGACAGAGAGGCAAACAGAAGAGCACACACAGAGTAAAGCATATATATACACATGTACACACATACACAAAGTACTCTCAAACACACTCTTTCAAACACACACACACATACACGCACACACACACTGTACACCATTGAAAACACACAGATTTTTCAAGAAAACACATATAACAATAACAGAATAGTGCTTAAGTCCCCATCACGTACACTGACACTATTTTAAATGATAACTCAATGATTCGTGTCACTTCTTTCATCTGGTGATAAGATTATGTGTCAGTATCAAATGATAAAAGAAACATATCTGATAATGATTTTTTCCCCTGTTCTTCAATTAGAGCTCAAAGGTTTACCAATGAAGAGATTTTGTTTATTCAAATGTTTTTACCCACCATTAAGGTAGTCACATTCTGACTTTCAAGACGATATCTAAACATGACACCAGTGTGGGTGCGTTTTCGAAAATCTTTTATTCCTTCCTATCAGCACAAAACGGCCTACTCTTCCAAAAGGCAGAACCAGTTTTAACATTACAGATGTTTTGCATGTGCCTGCACACTGGACCTCGATTTACTGTCTCATCCGAAGGACTTTAAGGGGAGTGGAGGCAGTACTGATGTTAACCCCAGGGGAAAATATCCTCTACAATGGGTGCCTCAGTCGTGGCTCGAATCTGGGTCATCAGCTCACAAGCTCAATGTTCTCGTACTTATAAGTATACAAGACAGCTTTTAAATTATTGCTCCTTTTTGCTGTTGTTTTGGTAGCTTTTTTTTCTGTGTGGATAGAAAGCAATAATGTAGTTGTAGTTTAGAAAGAAATGTAGTTTGAAAAATCACTACATAAAAGAAAAAAAGAGAGTTCTAACCACTAGGCTATCCTGCCTCCTGAAAACAATTTGACAAAAAGGATAAAACAAAATGAACATGTTTGTTATCTGAAAGAAGAAAAAAAAATGACATAGTTTGATAACTGCTTTGTACACAACTTTTCAAGACACAGCAAGTTTATATCAGGACTGCTGTACTGAGGCTATGTAAAGCTCTACTGCAAAATGCACAGATACAGAGACACAGATACATGGAACTGTACTTTACTACATACATCATTTAGAACATGACGGTTCCATGGTTCCTACTTCCATGGTTCCTACTTTCAAACTTTCTGTCTCTTGACACAATTTTAGAATGATAGATTTGTGAGGACCTACATTTTTCATCAATATTTATATGATATATGCAGAAGATCAATGACTGCATTTCAAACAGCAGGTGATACATACCTGGGAGGGATCAGCTTCAAATAAAATCTGAAACAAACAAACAAACAGAAACAGTCATGAGGCAGTCATATGTAAACTCTTACATTTGTACACATTCACAGTAACAATTTTTCATTAAAGCAAAGGGAAAATCAGTACAGTAACACATGCAGACATGTTTAGAAGAGTTAAACTAAAAGCAAATCCTGGTGAATCACAGTGTTTGATTTCACAAGCATCTGTCTGGGCAAAACTGAACATCACAGAAGAACAAATTGTTTTCGTGGATTTGTAGATGGTAGAATCAGTCTTTTGCTTTCTCTCAGTCCCACACATACATGGACACCCCCCCCACCCCCCCCCCCCCCCCCCCCCCCCCCCCCCCCCCCCCCCCCCCCCCCCCCCCCCCCACACACACAACACAAACACTACTGTTTTGAGCTGAATGATCAGCTCTAACTATAAGTGGAGAGAAACGATGTACTTGTGTTTCTTTCATATCATCACTATACAGCTATGTCATATTCCTGAGACAATGCTACACACATGGCATGTGGATATGTATGGTTGTGATAGTCAGTGCATGTGTGCACATGCCTGCATGAGTGAGTGAGTGAGTGCATGCATGGTAATGAGAACTATAACAAAAATTCATTTTCTGAGGGTAATAGAATATATACAAGACTTTTTTTTTCTTTTACATCCAGCATGCATGCATGCTTTCTGGGTTTTTTACCCTTCTCAAACATCTTTTTACTTGCAATATCAGATGGGTCTCCTTCTTCCCAGCCCTTTAATTTGAGTTACCAAAATCTTCTTGGATCACGAGTTACTAGAGGGCAAAGTGAAGTCATAACGAAAAAAACAAAAAAAGCAGATTGAATATTCAGGGCCACTACCCAGGACAACCTGGCTAACAGTTTTCATAACACTATTAATTAACACCCATGGCCTGAGTTTTGTAATCACTGTCACAATGAATGGCAGCAAAATGCAAGAGGTGTAAAAATAAAAGACAACAAATAACATTTTGGACTGGCTATTAACACCATCTCAGAACATTATCAGCCAGCTGAATCTGAACTACAGAGTGTGTGACACACACTTCAGGATGCGAGTTGTGAGTTTTCTGTGATTTTAGTTCACTCAGGTAATGTAATGGGTTTTTTTATCATTGATACAATATTCCATGATTATTTCATAAAATAGATGCAATGAGGAAGTCCACATTACAAAGATGTCTGCATTACCCCTCAAACCCCCACCCCCTTAAACACACACAGAGCTAAAAGTTCTACTTCATTCCCAGCTGTTGCCACCTACTGCTTAACAGCTTTTGTCCCATGCCTAAATAAGGCACAGGCCACTTATACATGCTTAATCAGGACCACGCACATAAACACACACATTTGCATACACACACACACACACTCACTGCCCTTCAGAGGATTGGTGGTAGTGGCTTGTTAACCCTCGCTATAACTTTGATCCCTGACAGTTGACTGGACAACCAACCATCAGTCACTGCCTTTTTCTTCTCAGACAGTCACTGCCTTTTTCTTCACAGCCTGTTTGGGGAGCAGGGGGTAGATAGACTAGTGGTTAGAACATCTGACAGTGTTCTATGGGCACACAGTATGAATCTCATTGCTGAGCTATTTGATGGGACTTTTCTCCAGGAGTAAACACTGGTTCTGACTCTTTCCCCTGCAATCCTTCACAGCAGGCTACAGATAGAGGTCACATCCAATAGTGCTTGCATAACTTCTTGCATGCACATTAAAAAAAATAGTCTCCAAAAAGATGTTGCATGACAGAATGCGTGCATAACACCTTGCACACACATTAAAAATCCATGCATTTTGGTGGAAGATTTGTCCAGTTATGCCGGGTGGTGTGGATGGAAGAGACACACTCAGTATACAAACTGACACCCGGAGAAAGAAGGACTCTGCCAAGCAGACCTAAACAACCTATCTAAGACACACTGCTGTACTTTTCAGTGAGGTGCCTTGATGACTTCTTGGGGAGTGAATGCAGAAGCCAACTCAAGTCAATCAGGTACAGTTCATCTGACAAGGTCCATAGCCTTTCAGCAAGAGCAATGTGGTTCTGGTGTTCCATTAGGAGACTTGAACAGTGTTTAAGTTCACATGTTTAAATCTCAATGGCACCTGATGAATTAAAGAAAGAGATTTTTTACAATCTAAGTTCACATGTTTAAATCTCAATGGCACCTGATGAATTAAAGAAAGAGATTTTTTACAATCTCTCAGGTCAATGTAAATAATATAGGCAAACTTGCCAAAGCCTAACTTCCCTTCATGTATACATGCATGTCTGCAAAAGATCAAGTCTGCAAGTTAAAGGTGTGTAATGCATGCTAGTGTTGGGTGAAATTACTGACACAGGAACATTCTCAACATGCTTGTGGGGCTTAGCTAGCACACTGGATAATCATTATGCCACTGACCAGTCCAACAGCTGCTGATTTAATTTGCTGGAAAATGAGGAGTAGTGTCTATGATGGAAAGGTGTACACACTTTGATATTTCCATGAGAACACTCTACACTGAAGCTGAGAATGAGATGAAAACTGCCAGGTCATCCACATCAATGCCCTGATCAGTACATAGAACACCCTCTGACAGGCCCACAACAGACATAACACAGACAAAAAAAATTTAAAGAAAAAAGAAGAAGAAAGAAAGTGAGAAAAGAAAAAAGAAGGAATAAAGGAAAGGCAGAGAAAATAAAGAAAGGCAAAGAAAATAAAGTTTTAAAAGATTGCCATATAAGGAAGGGTTGACAGGGAGGACCAGCAGCTGTGGAGAACTGCAGAACAGGTGAATATCACAACGGTCACTTCAATTCATGGCATACATTGTAATCTCAACTCTCTTCCACATACAGAATACTGACAGAGATAATATCAAAATGACACACTTCACAGTATCCACCCTGGTCCATCACACCTCTCTCTACACACACACACACACACACACGTGCGCACACACATACACAAATACTGGCAGAGATAATGTCAAATGACATGCTTCATCACTTCCACTGTGGCAGGTCACAGACACTGCACACACAGACTACTGATGCAGAAAATACCACACAGGATGAATTCACAGCACCCACTGTGGGACGTCACACATTTCACACACACACACACACACATCACTTATTGCTGGTCTCACTACAGAAGGGTATCTGTGCTAGGACTAAATGTGGTGGTGGATCAGATCCCTGTCTGCAGGTGTATTACATCTTTTTTTTCCATTCCTCAGCTAGAGCCCAGAGGTTCACGAATGGCAAGATTTTGCATATTTGACCGTTTTTATCTACCATTAAGGTAGCCACATTCCAACTTTGAGGTTTGTGTCTAAACATGACACCTGTGTGCATGCATTTTATTTTTTTAAATGTCATCCATTTCTACTGTGACAAAATGGTCTGCTTTTCTGAATGGTGGAATGGGTTTTTAACGTGTATGCAAGATGTTCTGTGAGTGTTTGCTCTTGGGGCCTTAGTTTATAGTCTCATCTGAAAGACTTTCGGGGGAATGGAGTCAGTACTGATGTTAACTCCAGTGGAAAAATACTCTAAAACAGTTGCCTCTGTGGTCATGGATCCCAGCTGTCAGATCACAAGCGCATCGCTCTAATCACAAGGCTATCCCCCCCCCCCCCCCCCCCCCCCCTCCCTCCAGGTGTCTACACACACACAGAGATATATAGTCCTGGGTGACCCCAAGATACTTAAGCTGGGGAATGTTCCAACACCCCCACGAACAACAACAAGAAAACAATATCACAAGTTTCTGTGATACTACTGTGTGTTTGTGTATGTCCCTAAATGTGTCTACAGTGAGGTAGGACTTCTTCCAGGTCAGGAAGAGCAGAGCCAGCAGCCCCCTTTCTGCAGCCACCCCTCCTTCCCCATGCTTACTGCCAGCCACAGACTCTAGTGTCTTCACACCCACAACACACTCCCTGGGTGACTACATGGTCTCTGCTGATTTCATGGACAAACAACACAGATATGGTGTGTGTGTGTGTGTGTGTGAACTCATGCATTTAATAATAATAATAATATATGGAATTTATATAGCGCTGAAATCTTGTAAAAAAACAAAACAAACAAATCCATGCGCTTGCACCCAATCATTTACACGCATGCAACTCTCCTTAAACATAATGAACAACAGACTTCAAATCCATGCGCATGCACGTACACACGCACACACACACACACACACACTCGCAACACACTTAGGAGGTGAAGGATGCTGTTGAAAATTAAGGACAGATATGAGGGGAAGTCTCAGGTAAGAAATAAGTGTGTTTTGAGGCTGGATTTGAAGGTATCAAATGAAGGCTTTTGGCGAAGTGAAAGAGGGAGGTCATTCCAGGTGGATGGACCAGAAACAGAGAAAGAGCGATGGCCAACAGTGGTTTGTTTGAATCTGGGTGTTCGAAAGCCACAAAGTATCTGCTGCTGAATGAAGGGAACAGGAGCGTACAGGTGAAGACAGTTACAGAGGTAAGAGGGAGCAGATTTGTGGAGACATTTGAAACAGAGGGTATTGGTCCTATACTTCAGTCTCTGTGAGACAGGCAGCCAGTGAAGAGATCACAGAAGAGGAGTGATGTCTTCAGATTTTTTCTTTCTTAGGACCAGTCGAGCTGCAGAGTTTTGTATGCATCGAAGAGAGTGGATGGATGTTGCAGGTAGGCCAACCAAAAGAGAATTACAGTAGTCTAAACGTGAAAGAATGAGAGATGTGACAAGCTTGGAAGTTGCATCAGTGGACAGATACTTGCGAATCGCGCTTATGCACCTTAATTGATAGTAGCAAGACTGGCAGGTATGGGTGATGAATTTTTTCATAGAGAGTGTGTTGTCAAGAACTACTCCTAAATACTTCACAGAGTTGGACAGGAACATATGCATGTGTGAATGATGCGAAGTCTGTGCATACACATGCTTGTGCATGAGTGTGTCTGTATCATCGCTATTCTGATGACTGAAAAAGTCTGCAAAGGAGCTGACAGCTGGTGTGAATGACTCCCATTACACTCTAAATGTTGCATGTAGGGGGCTTGTGTTACAGTTATACTGTAACTTTTTTCATCAACATGTTTCAATCCAAACCTGCCTGTTCTCATACAGGGACATGCCATATAACTCAACACCATGCAATACCACACATTATGATATGGACCACACCACCAGAGTATAAAGCAATACCAGTAACATTCTCTGCTATCTGGCACAGCCTTGGTAATAAAGAAGACCTTGCATTATTGAGAAAGGGTTGTTTACGACCCACACTTTTACAGCTGTGCAGATCAAGGAGGCTACTAGTGAAGACCTCCTACATGACAATTCTGGGGAGCATAAATATCCTCTGGTTTGAAAAAATATATACAACAGCAGGTGCCTGGGCAGCAAGAAGCAGCTTACAGCCCTGTCCACAGTTCCCTGGCCCCCACTTGTGGCCTGTGCGTACAACTGGCCTACACCTCTGTCCAGGCCCTGCACTGTGGCCTGTGCCTACAACTGGCCTATACCTCTGTCCAGGCCCTGCACTGTGGCCTGTGCCTACAGATGGCCTATACCTCTGCCCAGTCCCTGCACTGTGGCCTGTGCCTACAACTGGCCTATACCTCTGCCCAGTCCCTGCACTGTGGCCTGTGCCTACAACTGGCCTATACCTCTGTCCAGGCCCTGCACTGTGGCCTATGCCTACAACTGGCCTATACCTCTGTCCAGTCCCATGGATGGCCCTGCACTGTGGCCTGTGCCTACAACTGGCCTATACCTCTGTCCAGTCCCTGCACTGTGGCCTGTGCCTACAACTGGCCTATACCTCTGTCCAGTCCCTGCACTGTGGCCTGTGCCTACAGATGGCCTATACCTCTGTCCAGTCCCTGCACTGTGGCCTGTGCCTACAACTGGCCTATACCTCTGTCCAGTCCCTGCACTGTGGCCTGTGCCTACAACTGGCCTATACCTCTGTCCAGTCCCTGCACTGTGGCCTGTGCCTACAGCTGACCTATACCTCTGTCCAGTCCCATGGATGGCCCTGCACTGTGGCTTACATCTGAACTCAGAGCACAGATCATAACTGAGCTACAATACCATAATTACGTCAACATGCATCAGCCCACATCAGCCTACCTGGCACCTCTCCTTCAGCTCCTCAAAGTCTTTCTCAAACTCCTCAGGGGTCTTCTGCACCGCTGCCATGGTGTCAGATGTTGAAAGGGAACAAATGATGTTGTCAGAGCAGTCGGAGTCCACAAAGCAGCATCACATGTAAGACAGCCACTCACAGTCACACAACAGAGGAATGAGGTATTCAGAAATAAGTACTGCCTCTTTACATCTCACTGTGGTTGAACACACAGAGGTAACAGCTCTTGAAATGTGCTAGCAATGTGGACATTAAATTCCACTGTTTTGTGTAGAGTTTTTGACAGACTGATCTGGGTCAAGGTGTTCTTACACCCATCGGCGTGAGTAGACGTCTGGAGCAATGTCAGTCAACACAAAAGTTTTACACCTGCAACAGATCATCAGCATTTAGTTTGAAAATGTACAGTAAACTGAATGCACCACCAACGCATACATCATTTTTCAAAAAAGAATAAATACATGTAGTAGTAAACAAACCTCAGTAACATACAAACATCAAACTATCACAGTGACACTCCACTCCTTCCACCAGTGACAGGAAAAGGCATCCTGCAAGCAAAGCAGCAGCAGCAACAGCAGCAGTCCTCATTAACTACTGACCACACACTGTCACACACAACAGAAAATATCAAGTCAACTGACTGACTGTAGTGTGCCCATAAATAACAGACAGCTAGGCTAAGCTCCCGCAGAGTGGAGTTGTCACCCCCACCAGCTGTCAACTCCATTTCTATGACTGAGGTAGAAGGCATTCAAATTCAGTCTCTTCACTGACGACACAGCCATGCAGCAGCCACTGTGACCAGCCCCAGGGATGAAATACCATTCACTTGTTTTGCTTTTCTCTCTCTCTCTCTCTCTCCTCTCTCTCTCTCTCTCTCTCTCTCTCTCTCTCTCTCTCTCTCTCTCTCTCCTCCTATATACCTATTTCAAACCTAAGACTTTCCACTATTGTTTCATCTCATAATTATCCCTGCCTTCAATGACTAAAATTCCTATCATCCTTCCAAAGTGTATAACCTTTGTGTGTGTGTGTGTGTGTGTGTGTGTGTGTGTGTGTGTGTGTGTGAAGACTATCACCACTGGAAAATATATATATTTTTAAAATTTTATTTCATTTGTTGTAATCTGAGTTCACGCTGGCTGAAGCTAAATTTGATAGTAAGAGTGACCCCAAGACATCACAATGAGAATGACCATGAGACAGGAATTATGTTTCTCTCCATTCCAGCTTTGGCAAATATTTTAAAAAAATGATTTGCATTCATCAAAACAGATATACTATTACAATGCATAAACATAATCTAGATTTGTGTAACAATCACATGTGGACTGAATAAAAAATTATTGTTGAATATGTCATTACTCCTTAGAGAGAATTAAAATTAACAATCAAATAAATCATGTCTTGAGTGTAAATTTTTTTTAAAATGTATCAGATGACAAAAAAATAAAGCACAGAACTTTATTCTCTGATTCGCCAGAACAAACTGCCCATACTATCACCACTGAGCAAATCTAGTGTAGTTATCACACACACACCTACCTCCACACCTACCTCAATCCACACACCCATCAGCATATATTTATAGACTAGAAGACACATACACACACATACATGTGCACACACACACACAAGCACAAACCACACACACACACAAACACACACACACACACACACACACACACACACACACACACACACACACACTAATGATGTACTGCATTCAGAACAGCTTATCATGGTTTGGTTATCACACAAAACATAAGTAGGCAAACATTATATTTAAATCAAGCTGATTAACATTACAGTTAATCTTACAGGCTTCTCACTGTGCTTTTCTCCCATAACATACAGTAATCTATAATTTCCCTGTGTACGCACATTAACAGCAATTTGTGGGTAGTCATTAGGCCACAAAGCCCTATCCGTCCCCTTACTCATTTGTGACCACACATTGTAGTCACATTCAGTTCATCTGTATGGCACTCTTTCCAATTACTCAATGTGTGTGTGTGTGAGTGTCAGTGTTGTGCGTGTGTGCATGCATGTGTGTGTGTGTGTGTGTGTGTGTGTGTGTGTGTGTGTGTGTGTGTGTGTGTGTGTGTGTGTGTGTGTGTAGTGTAGTGTACATGGTCTGTGAGTTTGCATGCGCGCAACTCACAAGTGAATGAATGATCAGTACACACATATATCTTTACGTACGATTTTCACTAGCAACCATGCTAGCATATTACTAATGATCAGTATTGGAACATGCACGAGTAAAACCATGTGACAGAGAAAACAAGAGATGTGGACAGAGATCACCTCACAAAGACAAGACTAGGCCTGGCAACACACACTCATTGTGCTTTCTCTCTGACAGAACTGCCACCAACATCTGTTTGTCTGCTGTCATCATCATCTTTATGCCTCGGGAAAGACAAAAAAGCTCAAATTTCTCCCCCCACCCCTTCCCCCTTCCCTCCTTGGCTAGAGGTCTGAGGTTCACCAACGGTGATATTTTTGTGTATGCAGCCATTTTTCACCCTACCATTTCGGTAGCTGCATTCCAACTGTGGGGATGGTGTCTAAGTACTACACCCGAGTGCATGTGTCTTTTTTCAGAATTTTGTCATCCATTCCTACCGGCACAAAATGGCCTACTCTTCCAAAAGGTGGAACAGGTTTTTAACGTGTGCATAAGATGTTCTGTGTGCATTTGCACACAGGGCCTCAGTTTACTGTCTCAACCAAAGGACGCTTGACATTCAGTTAATTTTTTTGTCAAACTAGGAGGAAAGGAAAAGGTTAAGAATAGAACCCAGGACCTAACAGTAGGCCCTAGTTCAAAATAAAACAGAAAATAAAACAGTTTTAGCAAATGGCAGACATTTGTACTGACACTGACACTTACACAAAAGAAACAAACAGGGTGCACAGAAAGAACAGTGCAAAAGCATCCTCACCTTCCTTGAAAAAAAAAATCTTCAAATCATTGGCCTGACCTAGAGTAGAGAAAGACGACTAGCACAATCTTAGAAGAGTACCAGTCATCATTCTAAGACTCCGCACTGGGCACAACAGGCTAAATCATCATGTGCATTCCTTCTCCCCTGTGCGCCTGCGGTAAAGAAAACCAGACTGGTTAACACATCATTCAAAGATGCATACTTTACAGCGACCAAAGGAAGGCTGTGTGACCAAAGGAGATAACCCTGCAAACTAAGCTGTATGGGCCACAAGCAGAGCAGGAAAGGACTTGCCCTTAACTTTTCCCAAGACATTTGTGATGGTGTAAATTAAATGAGAGAAGAAGAAGAAGATTATATTCATGATGTTAATAAACCAGAAACGCAACCATTCATATTTAATGCAAACAAAACCATTTCAGATTGTACTCTAACACAGTAACAGGCAGTAATAAGGATCATGTAAAAAGTTTGGGAAGTAAAACTAAACTGCATACCCAACTAGACACCATGATGCAGTGGTTAGCACCTTGGGTAACAGGCTGAAAGGTCATGAATGGCTTTGAATCCCAATATATATAGGGGTTCTATTTTTTAATATAGGGGTTCTACTTTTCTTCATTTGTCAAGATTTATGCATTTCCTATGCTATTCCTTGAGTTCTGTATACTATGTATGTATATGTGCATGTGTGTGTTTGTGCATGTGTGTGTGTATGTGTGTTGTGTGTTTTGTGTGTGTGTGTGAGTATGTGTGTGTGTGTTGTGTTGTGTGTGTGTCCACTAGTCTATGGTTAATTTGTTGCTGACAGTATGAGAACACTGGTAAGTTCAACTTCAAAGAAAAAAAACACCCAAACATTGTGAGCATAAAGAAAAAAATCAATAATGTGAATCGTGATACATAAATGCTGTGTCTTAAACTAGACTCTTTTGTAATACAAGTTATTTTCAGCACATTTTCAGCCTAAGGCCAAAGTAAAGATTTTATTTTTATCCTTAATTTCCATATTGAATAACACTCCCTTTCTCTCTCTCCCACCTCCTCCCCTCTATCTATTAGTATTACACTATAAAACATATGTCTAAACATATAAATATACAATAACATTAACAGTCAATGGGCAATGCACTAATGGGTCCTGTAATTTACATGGAAGTTGTCAGGACAGCATTTTTTTCGGTTATGCTGTACTAAATTGCTTTAATTAGGTCAAGTGATACACTATGAATGTAACTGGAATTAGCTTCTTAGTTTTGTAGAATAGTGATGATCCAAATCTGGGCTAGTTAAACTGCAAGTACATGTACAACTACAAGTGCAAGTGTTGCTGTTTCGAAAACCCAAGTTTTCTCTCCCTTTTCTTTGGAGTGCTTTGCAATCTGATAATATATGCTCTTGAATGTCCTCTGTCAACACTACGAACAGATTGCTGCATGCACATCTAAAACCACACCTCTCTTTTGCTGTGCTGAGTAGGAGTAGAGCTGTACAGAGCAGTTTACACAGTGATGTTTATTCATCATTCAGTTGAAAAATGACATTATAGCCATCAAATCTTTTATCAGGAACTGGTATCAGCCTTCATCAATCTCTGGAGGCCATTTTGAACGAATCTCTTAAATTGATTTAGAAGAGATAAAGTGATAACAAAGCGCTTACTTACGTGTCCAGCTGCTGCCAGTTGTGGTTGCGGTTGATGCGAACCGTACGTCACTGGAGCACGGCAGACGACAGAGACATTGACCAAGGGGAACTACTCCATCAACTTTTGTAATCATTTGGCCTAGGCCTGGTGGGAAATTTGCAGTTGAAGGGAACAAACTCCTCCTTACTTGGGGAAATGCACTGTCATCGTTTCTTGGAAGTATGTGTTCGTTAGTTCATCAGTTTAACGTCCGTCCACTAATTAGTGATATCAGACGGGAAAGTGTATGTATGTTGTGTGTGTGTGTGTGTGTGGGGAGGGGGGGGGGGGGGGGGTGCACATAGCTAATTATCGGCATTCAACAAATATAAGATACAAAAATAAAAACCATTAAAGAATGTTGAAAAGAACGAAATAAATGCTTAAAGATCAACTTTTCAATTCATATAAATAGTAAAAATCATTATACTATAAGAATCTGATAACAGGACTATGACTTCATGACAATGCAATTTCTTTCAATTTGCTCTTAACAACAGACTTTGAAAACAGGTTTAAAAAAAAAAAAAGGGGGGGGGGGGGGTCTGATCTCTGCATTCTAAAAGAATGTGAGCAATACATGTTGCTTTTTTTAATAAAAAGTTCTAAAACCATTGAGCTTAAACCTGTAGATCAGAGATACAACATCTCTATATTCATGTGAGTTACTGCATTTGATCTTATCAAAAGATAATAAATGGGTTACATCATCATTACAGGGAAACCCATATCTTGTAGTTTCTTTGGAAAGTGTTTCCAGCATGTATTTTGTAACATGCTACAACCCTCATGAATGAATAAGGGGACATTTGTGCTGCAGGACCGATTAGTATGCCTAGCTCCACATATTGCTATTTTGTCAACTTTTTCATTTAAAGTAGAAGGAAACTAGCAAAAAGTAATACTAGAGCCTACTAACATCAGAAATTGAATGAGCTGTCTAATCTCAGTGACGAGATATTGTCCTACTTTAATGGGTGTGTGTGTGACTGTGCCATGAATGCCAATGTATGTCCGTGTCTAGATGTATGTCTGGGTTGTGTGTTTATTTAATAGCTTTATTTTTTATTAATATCTTTATTAAAATTGATATATTTTTTATTGCCATTGCTTTGGCTTGTGTTTTCATCTGTGTTGATGGAAAGGGATGTGCTGAACAGTTTGAAAAAAATTACCAGTTACTTTTGGACTGGGTTTGGCAGCATTGAACCATTTGGCGCCAAGAAAACCACTTAACATCACTACCCCTCCACCAACACACACACTACTGTGATATACACAATGATCATGAAGTCCCTGGTAACATATCAATTTCTGCACTGTAACTCGGAACGAAACCAGCAACACTGATCAAAACAAAAAGAAAGCAAACAGAAGAAACAAATCAAAAGAAACAAAACAAAGCAATACACAGACCCAAAAAAAATCAAGGAACCTGTGGGAAACAAACGAACAAAACCAACAAAATGATTA
>CM054141.1:2626758-2676758 GCA_028751875.1 Rapana venosa
CCAACAATAACTAACAGTTTTCACACACACACACACACACACACACACACACACACACACACACATCACACACACACACAACACACACACCACAAACACACACATACACATACACCACACAACACACACACACATACACACACACCACACACACACACACACACAAACACACACCACACACAACACACAACAAACACACAACACACACACACACACACACACACACACACACACACTCACACACACACACACAAAGGTTATACACTTTGGAAGGATGATAGGAATTTTAATCATTGAAGGCAGGGATAATTATGCGATGAAACAATAGGGGAAAGTCTTAGGTTTGAAATAGGTATGTCTTGAGGCTAGATTTTAAAGTGTCGTAAATAGGCTTTTCGCGAAGGGAGAAAGGAAGTCATTCCAGATTGATGGACCAGAAACAGAGAAAGAGCGATGGCCAATAGTGGATTGGTTGAATCTAGGTATTCATAGGCACAGGGTATCTGCAGCAGAGCGGAGTGAACGAGAAGGAGTGTACAAGTGAAGACATTCACAGAGGTAGGAGGGTGCTGTATTGTAGAGACATTTACAACAGAGGGTACTGATCTTATAGTTTGTTCTCTGTGGCGCGGGCAACCAGTGGAGAGATCGCAAGAGAGGAGTAATGTGCTCAGATTTTTTCTTTTTGAGGACTAGTTGAGCTGAATAGTTTTGTATACGTTGAAGGGAGTGGATAGATGATGCTGGCAGACCAGCCAAAAGATAATTACATCAGTCCAGATGTGAAAGAATGAGAGATGTGACGAGTTTGGATGTTGCATCAACCGATAGCTACCTTCGAATTGGGCTTATACGCGGTAATTGACTGGCAGGTCTGGGTGATCAATTTTTGCATGGAGAGTGTGTTGTCAATAACAACACCTAGATACTTGACTGTGGTGGATAGGGGAACTTTTGTATTGCCAAACTCTGTTGAATCTGTTATGATGGAAAAGAGTTTGTGTTTGGTCCCTACAATCACGGCTTTGGTTTTATCTGCATTTAGCTGTAGCTTGCTTTGTATCATCCAGTTTTGAATATCTTGGAGGCAGTGTGACATATTTGTCATGAGAGAAGGCAGATTTTCAGGAGTATCATTGCTTAGAATCTGAGAGTCATCAGTAGAAATAATGGTTGATCTGATGACGGTTTATTATATATGACAGAGGAGCAGTGTAGAGAGTGAAAAGAACAGGGCCCAGAACTGATCCCTGTGGGACTCGGCATTCCAGTTTGGCAGGTATTGATTGAATCTTGTTTATTGCAATGGTATGAAATCGGTCAGTGAGGTATGAACTAAACCAGGTGAGGGCTGTACCTTTTATACCAAACGATTTTTGGAGATGGGAGAGAAGAATTGAGTGATCTATAGTGTCGAATGCTGCAGATAAGTCGAGAAGAGTGAGAAGGGAGATTTTCCCCCGGTCAGAAGCATGTAGAAGCGTGTTTAACGTGTGAACTAGGGTGGTGTCGGTGCTGTGGTTGACGCGATTGACTTACTTGACTTATGCCTCTTGGTTCCTTGGGGAACATAGGGCTGCAACAACACCCCTCCAACGAACTCGGTTTTGGGAGATCCTCTTCAGCTCGGCCCATGATATTCCGGCTGCCTTCGTTTCTTCGTCAACACTTCTGCGCCAGGTCTGTTTTGGTCGGTTGACGCGATAGGCAGACTGAAATGCGGGAAGGATTCTATTTGAATGAAGATGGCTGTTGAGCTGTTTCAGGACGACTTTTTCGAGGACTTTGGAGATGAAAGGTAGGTTAGAAACAGGCCTATAGTTTTTTTTTAGAATGTTAGGGTCGAGGTCATGCTTTTTGAGTAGAGGTCTAACTATTGCAGTTTTGAGAGCTGATGGAACAATTCCTGAAAGAAGAGATGAGTTTACTATTTTTGTGATAGTTGGTATAAGCTGCAGAAGGCACTGTGTGAGAAGAGAAGCAGGCACAGGATAAAGATCGCATGATTTGTGTTGCTATTCTCCCCAAATGTTCACTTTTTTGCTCTTTTTTTTTCTCGAGGGGTTGGATCATTATAGCATTTTTTAACACAGGCTGGCCTGTTAATGTGAATAATATAGTGGGTTGCATTAATATAACTACAGACTTTACAAAACTAAATGGATAGTTCAGTGTCTATTGTATCAGTAAACTGTCAGGGCCTTAATAACAGTCAAAAAAGAAGAGATGTATTCCATCATTTGAAAAATAAAAAGCATACCATATTTTTCTTGCAGGACACTCACTTTGAAGAAAGGATGGAGCCTTACATCCTTTTGGAATGGGGATATTTAGCCTATTTTTCCAGTCATGCTTCTAATGCTAGGGAGGTAGCCATTCTTTTTAATAAGTTTAAAGTAAAGAATGTTGTTAAAGGTAAGGGAGGAAACAGTATCATGGTTAAAGCTGAAATTGAAGGAAACGACCTTCTCTTTGTTAATATCTATGGCCCAAATAGAGACGATCCCGAATTTTATAATACCTTGACAGAAAAATTAGAAGAGCAAGCTGTTAAAAACATTATTGGTGGGGATTTCAATTTGGTGCTCAATCCAGCAAAGGATTACTATAACTACAGAAATATCAATAATCCTAGAGCTAAAAATGTAGTGGAAAATATGATAAATTAATTAGACTTAAATGATATCTGGAGATATTTAAACCAAGATTGTCCTAGATACACATGGAGAAGAAATAACCCATTGCAGCAGGCTAGACTTGATTTTTTCTCATTTAAGATGAAGTTGTCTCTTTTATTAGAGATGCAGAGAATGAGTTTGGATACAGGACAGACCATTCGATGATTGTTACATTTGAAGTTTAGCGATAATTGTAAACGTAATACGCTTCGATTTGTTTGTTTTTTACAAGATTCAGCACTATATAAATTCCATATATTATTATTATTTATTATTAATACGTCTGGGAATTCAATTCGTCTCTGTTGAGAGACAAATCATATCTAGACCAAATTAAGGAAGAGATTAAGACTACTATAGAAGATTACATAGCAAGTCCATAGGCAAGAGAAACATTAGACACTATCCCTTTATCTGAACTGCAACTCACAATCCCTGACGACTTGTTCCTAGACTTTCTGTTATTGAAAATTATATCACCACTATTTCCCATGCTACAATGAAAAAAAGAAAAACGAATGAAGAAGAATCTAAAATAATGAAAGACGTACAGCAACTTGAAAACAAGGAAAGTAAAAATGAGGAAGATGTCAGGAGTATAGAATGAAAGATAGAACAGTTAAAAAATATAAGGGAAAAAAGAATAGAGGGGGTGCTTTTAAGATCGAGAGCAAGATGGATAGGTGAAGGAGAAAAAGTGACAGTTATTTCTGTAATTTAGAAAAAAGACACTTTGTGAATAAAAACATGGTTACACTAACTGATAGGCATGGTAATATGCTAAACACTCAAAAAGATATTTTGCATGAAGTTAAAAGTTTTTATGAACGGTTATATAAACACTCTAATGTAGAGCATTGTCAGATAAATGATCTAGTAACACTATTCCACAACTAGATGTTGAAGAAGCAAACGATTTAGATGGGGAAATTAAGTTACAAGAAGCAACTCTGGCGTTAAAAATATGAAAAACAATAAAAGTCCGGGTACAGATGGGTTTACTGCTGAGTTTTTTTAAAGTGCTTTTGGGGTAAAATTGGCAGTTTTGTAGTAAGAGCATTGAATGTTGGATATGAAAAGGGAGGACTAACTTGGTTCAAAGGCAAGGCATAATCACTTGTATACCTGAGGGAGACAAACCAAGAAACTTGATAAAGAACTGGAGACGGATATCTTTGTTAAACATTGTGTATAAAATTGGATCATCATGCATAGCTTGCGATTGAAAAATGTATTACCTAAACTTATTAATGAAGATCAAACTGGTTTCATAAGGAATAGATATATCGGTTACAATATTCAACTTATTTATGATTCAATAGCTTACTTAAAAAAACATCATTTACCTGGACTATTGTTGAACATTGATTTTGAAAAGGCATTTGACTCAGTTAGTTGGGATTTCATGTTTAAAGTACTTAAGGCATTTGGTTTTCAACATGGAGTTTGTAAATGGATAGAAATATTTTATAGCAATATCAAATCTTGTGTTATAGTCAATGGTCAAGTCTCTGAGTGGTTTGATATAGAACGAGGATGTAGACAAGGTGATCCACTGTCTCCATCTATATTTGTCCTATGTGCAGAAATACTGGCAACAATGATTCATGAAAATGAAGACATACCTAGAATAACTATTGATAATATTGAACACAAGTTTTCTCAGTAGGCAGATGATACTGAAATTTTTTTAGCAGGTGACAACAAATCGTTCGAAACTTGCATTGAAATGAAAAATTTATTTGGTTCTAAGTCAGGGTTAAATATGAATCATGGGAAAACATGTGTCATTTGGTTAGGGAGCAAAAAAATCCCTCTGCAGTTCGTTTTATGGGCCAAATAGGTATGGAATGGAATCCACCGAAATTTAAAATCTGGGAATCTGGTTTACAAATGACCTACAAAACTGTGCATACTTGAATTTCTCAGAAAAACTAGAAGAAGTGAAGCATTTATTCACAATCTGGGTTAAAAGACAACTAACACTAATAGGCAGGAAAGCAGTACTAAACTAACTCATTTTGTTAAAACTAATTCACTTATGGATGCTACTACCTAATCCGCCAGACGATTTTTTTCATACCTTGCAAAGCTACTGTTACAAATTTGTTTGGAACAACAAAAGAGATATAAACAAAAGTAGAAAAGTATCACACAAAAGTATTAAAAATGGAGGTCTTGGATTACCAGAATTGAAAATACTAGCACAATCTTTGAAACTGACATGGCTGAAAAAACTCCAGACAATAAATCATAGGCGGCAGGCTATTGCAAGTTACAACTTTCCACTGATCAAACAATATTTCAAATATGGACCAGAGATCGTTTTAAAATTTTGTAAATCTAATGCATTTTGGACAGACGTATTCTGTGCTTACAAAGAATTCTTTTACAAAGTAAACTATAGTGATTCTTGCGAACTGTTAGCAGAACTAGTTTTTTTCAATAAAAGAATACAGACAGGAAACAAGTGTATTGCTACTAAAATATGGATTGATAAAGGCATTCATTGCATAGGAAACTTTTTACTTGAAAATGGCAATCTTATGTTATATGAACAGTTTAGACTGAGATATATTGTGAAAAGTGATTTTGTTACTTTCACTGGTTATAGATCAGCAATATCAGAATATATCAGAAAAACAAAGGTTGCAATACAAGACAATATTTACTCAGATATGTCTGCCTGTCTGAGGAAGCTGACAGGTGTATGAAAGGGTCCAAACCCTTTTATGAGGAGCTCATTAGAAACAATCATCACCTGAAAAGTTGTATCAAGTGAGATGAAAAACTGAATGTTGAAAATGTTTGGAAAAATTATTTTTTGTATGTTCATAAAATTTCTGACGTTAAAATGAAATGGCTCCAACTTAGGATAATTCACAGGTGTCTTGGGACCAACGTTGTACTGAAAGAGATGGGTGTGACTTATGCAATTTTTGCAATACAGCAGTAGACAGTATTAGACATATGTTTTGGCAGTGCAGAGTTTTTCAGAGTTTTTGGCAGGCACTTACTGAAGTAATGAATGAAAAATGTCAGAATGTGTTCAATCTAAATATAACAGAGTGTCTGGCTATACTCGGATGTGACAGATGAGATGTGATGATAATTTTTATTTTATTCTGCTACTGGCCAAACAATACATTTATCATTGTAACTTGAATAGTAATAGACCTGTACTTCCCGTATTCATCAACAGATTAAGATATAGATATCTTACTGAGGAATATATTTCTCGTAAGAACTTTACGCATAACAAGTTCATTATTAGATGGATTCCATATCAACCTCTGTTTGATAACAGTAGTCAAAACAGTCAGCATTTGTAAATATCAATGTTGTCTATGGTCCTTCCAGTGGAGGCCTTCTGTTGAAAAAGAAACTGACACTAGTACAAAATGTGTAAAAACACAGACAAACCTGATTGTGTTTTCGTGCACAGAACCGATCATGTCATAGCAAACAATCATGGCATGCCTGTATTGAGCTTTGTGCCCATTTGGAACCTCTCAGTCAGTCAGTCTGCCTGTCAGGCTGTCCCTCTTTCTCTCTGTCTCTGTCTGCCTACCTGACAGTCTCTCTCTCTCTCTCTCTCTCTCTCTCAAATATTTTTATATGTTTTGTATCCTTATAACTGTGAATGTAAAAAAAAAAACCAACTGAATACAAAAGTTTTTTTTTGTTTTTTTTAAAGATCGCATGATTTTATGGTCATTTCATTCAGAATTTTCCTGATTTCTTCCTCACTTGTTGGCTGACAATGACAATGACAAATTCTTTTATTTCAAGGATAATGAATAAGCACCCATGTGCTTTTTTACATCCAGTCCCCGCCCTTAAGGATATATATGATAATAACATAAAATAAAGCCTATAGCAATACACTTACACAGTGTACGGGGGGGAAAAATCTACACAAAAATCACTGAAGAGAAAGAAAGAAAAGAAAAAAAGTACTAACAAGTAAGGAAGAAAGCAAAACAGAAAACACAGAAACAACCGAAAAAATAGCAAGAACCAAGAGCAAAACAAAAACGGCAACAACAAGGGGAGAGGGAACAACCAAATAGTCCCCCCTCAAAAAAGCAACAACAACCCCAAGCCCAAACCAAAACAGAACCAAACAAAGCAAAACCACTATAAAATAAAGGAGAAAGGAAAGGAGAGGAGTGCCAGTGAATTGGGGATCAGGAGGTGCAGGTTGGAAAGGAGTCTGATCCAGTCTAGAGCCGATATGTGCCTGTCAGTATTGTAAATGCCCTTCATGAGATGATTAAAGTGTTTTGGACTTAATCGAGATTTGAAAAAGAGAGAGAGAAAAGGAACAACGGGGAGAATGCCAAATAGAGAGGGGAATGAGAAACTGTTCAAGTCACTGAGCTCTGCAATCAAAACAGACCGACATGAAAACGGAATAAGCAAGCAAGCAAGCGTGCAAGTTATCATACTAGAGAGGCAGAGAGAGAGAGACGGGGGAGTCACGTGGAGCAGAGAACGGCGCCATAATCGCAGCTTCAATCGCTTTGTTTCCAAGTTTTGTCTTCATGTCTCTCTACCTCGAAATGTTGCATTATCTCTCTCTCTCTCTCTCTCTTTTCTCTCTGTGCGTTCCTTTACCAGGAGGGGTGCGTAGTACCTGGTCTTTGGGGTGTAGGGTTTTTATGTTTGGGTTTTTTGTTTTGTTGTTGAACTAGCTATAGATCTCTCTAAAACGGAACGACACGGCATCTGAATGGTTTCACAAGGACAATGCAGGTTTATTTCTGTTTGCCGATCATGGGGGTTTTTCCCACAGTGTTGCCAGCCGCCATGGGGACTTCTATAATTATGTGTTAGGAAAAAGAAAACAACTAAAACCATGACAAGCTTTGATGTAAGGGCGAACAGACGCTACAGTGGAGTGGTTCAGACCGTTTGACTTCAGTTCCCTAGGTCCACAAAGTCGTGGGTTTGAATCTCAACAGTGACGTGTTGTCAGCCAAGGACGTTATTATTTTCTTTTTTCAATGAAGAGCAGACTCTTTCCAGTGCTTTATTTGTTATCCCCGAGCATTATAACATAAGTGTTGAAATATTCACCATTACATCATTTCTTCTCTTCTTTACATTTCCTGGGGGGTGGGGGTGGGGTGGGGGGCTTTTTGAGGGATGCTGCATGGTCTTCCCCTCTGTTTGTAACTGTGCAGGAAGTTTGCCAGAGTGGCTCTTTTTTCTCTTTTTTTTTCTTGGGAGGTGGGGGTGTGGGGGTGGGGGGGGGATAGGGGGTGCGGTTGCAGGGGGTGCTGGGTGTTTCGGTAACCTACTAAACGCTGGCGTAATTTACAGGATCTTTGACGTGCATATCTGATCTTCTGCACATGTATCTACATTAAGGCACAGAGCCAGCGAGAGAGAGAAGGTGGTGGTAGGCTATGGAGATTCGGTAGTTAAAGGAAAGCTACAATTTCTTTACCTTTCAACGTACAAATTTATTACAATGTACTGGATTGTTCTGTGCCCTTACAACTGTGTGATCGTGGTTAAACTCCAAACAAAATTCAAATGCCTCTTAAAAGGTAAAAGTGAAGGTGGTCGTGGGGAAAGGAGGCGTCAGGGACCTCAGCTTCTCCAGGGGCCAGGCAGTATATTGAGGGCGGGGACCACCTCCTCTACCTGCCTGCAGCAGATGCACCTAGAGAGGACAAAAACAAGACAGCTTCATTCAGTGTTCACTGCACAGGTGCACTCCAAGGAAAATCAAACTTGGACCTTAGAAGGAAAGTGGCACGATGGTTAAGACGTTCGCCTGCCAACAAGTAAACCATGAGGTTCTGGGTTTGATTCCCCGCCTCGCCCTTTCTTCCTAGTTTGACGAAAAAATCATACAGAATGTCAGAGTCCTTCCGATGAGACTATAAACCGAGGCCCTGTGTACCAACGAAGGCAGAACATCATGCCCACAAGTTAAAAACCCATTCCGCCTTTCCAAAGAGTAGGATGTTTGGTGCTGATAGGAACAGACCACAAATTAAAACAAAACCAAAACCAAAACCGCATGTACACAAGTGTCGTTTTCAGACATAATCCCCGAAGTCAAAATGCGGCTACCTAAATGGGTTTTGTTTTGTTGTTTTTTGTTGTTGTTTTTTTTTGGGGGGGGATGGCCACATGCAAAAACCTCACCATTGGTCAACCTCCAGCTGTAAGCCCAGGAACGAAAAACCGCTCCCCCCCAACCCCCCCCCCCCCCCCCCCCAAAAAAAAAAAACAACAACAAAAAACCAACAAAAACAACAAAAAACAACAACCAAACAAACCCCAAAACACACGCACACACACAAACAATAACAAAAAACAACCAAACAAAACAACAACAAAAACCCAAACCAACAACAAAACAACAACAACACCACCCTCCCTCCCCCAAAAAATCCCCACCAACAACAACAAAAACGACAACCCCAAACCAACAAAGTATGTATGTATGTTTGTCCGTCGTGTCCGACGATGACCTCCAAAACAGCAGAGGAGGCAGCTGCTGTTTTGGAAACTGGGCAGAAATTTGATTATAGTGGAGATGCCTTGCCCACAGTACATCCCCACTCTCTCGGCCAAGTGGGCATAAGGACAGTCAGTGTTGGAGATGTTCTCTCAAGGCCAACCAGCCCCCAGGGCTACAGCACATAAGGACTGTTCAAGTCAAGCCTCCTAGTCATAGAGTCATAGTCGATCACTAAAGACTAAGCTGTAGAGTGGAATTCCATGAGTGGGAAAGCCGCTGGTCATCACCAAACAAACACAAACAAGAACCCTTCAAACTTGGGCCTATTAATGTAGCTATACAACAGGCCAGGTGCAGGGACAAACTGCTTTCCTGCAGTGAAGCCTGCGCACGTCAATAGCAGGCTACCCAGGCTAGGCTTTCTACACCTGAAGCCGCCAACTAGGCTCTCTCACTGACTGTGGATGTCCTCTACACACTTAGCTCGATGCACAATCCATTCATGTACACATGTGCCCGCCTGCATGGCTGTACTCTATGCCAAGAAGGCATAGTGAAACTGCCCTAATGGTGCCTCTGATTAGCTAGCTAGCTAGCTAGCTAGCGACCAAAACTAGACCTGGCCCAGAAGTGTTGACGAAGAAACGAAGGCAGCCGGAATGACATGGGCCGAGCTGAAGAGGATCTCCCAGAGCCGAGTTCTTGGAAGGGTGTTGTTGCAGCCCTATGTGCCCCAAGGACCCAAGAGGCATAAGTAGGGTAGCAATCATCATAAATCAGCTTTGTATAGCGTGACAACCTAGGATGAAGGTTTCAATTGCATCAGCTGCACACATGTGTGTGTGTGTGTTGTGTGTATGTATGACGCGCGCGCGCACGCGCGCTCACACACAGAATATGAATTCTTTGAACTCTAGTTCATGCTTTTGATGATTTTGTATGGGATCTTGGGGGTGGGTGAGTAGTAATTCTAATCAGTATTTAGATACTTTAGTGTAAATTGAGCACAGCACACACACACACACACTCTCTCTCTCTCTCTCTCTCTCTCTCTCTCTCTCTCTCTCTCTTCTACATTTTAAGTCCTACAAGATGCTTTATGAGCTAGATGTCAAAGGGACAAAACAACTGATAACAAATACGCACCTGTTTATGTGAACTCGGGTTTGGATTTGCTTAGCTCAATCAAGGTGTCCAAAATTGTAGAGAGTTTATTAACGCTTTCAGGGAAAGATTGATCGATTGACCTTGGCAGCAGTGGAGTGGTCATATACAAAAATAGTGAAATATTTCAAATATACAGACAATTTATAAGTTCGCATGATGTCAAACCTCATCTAAAACTTGATATGGACATATATTTGAAAAGAATTATTTCTAGGTTTAGACTTGGTGTATCAGATATAAATGTTCATAAATTCAGATACAGAGAACATGATATTGATGACCTCAGGTTGCTATGCCCATTATGTAAGCAAGCACTGGAGGATGAAATGCATTTTGTGTTGTGCTGTCCAGTATTAGAGGATGTTAGGCATAACTACATCCCTGTTAAATATAGTAGACAGCCTAATTTATTTACACTTTTTACTCCTGGCATCAAGTCATCCTGAGGTTGTGCGCAGCCTCACTTTATATTTGTGTAAAGCTTTCATAATTAGAGAGATATTGTTATCCTAAGTCATATTTTTGTAGCTGACTTTTTTGTTATACAGTAACATTTTGTCGTTACTATTGCTTTTCCCCCCACCAAAATACTAAGCAGTTCGGCAACCCCCTTCATGTATGGGCCAATGGCCTTTTTGTGAATAAATCATTCGAGTTCGAGTTTGAGTTCTCTCTCTCTCACTCTCTCTCTCTCTCTCTCTCCAGAAGAACCAAAACACACACACACACACACACGCGCGTGCGCGCAACTTCAAATATACACGCACGAACAATCCAGTACATTCTGTTTTTACGTTGAAAGGTTAGAAATACTAGCTTTCTTGGAACGCAAGAGATTTGAAAGCCTATATAGTGTTAAGGTATTTTGAAAGAGGATGCTACAGACTTCTTGAAAACAAGAACTTGATAGCAGGAAGATCTCTGACCAAGTCAATTGAAGTTGGTTTGAGAAACACAGCAGTTTTCCAACACTCGATTCTACTGGTAGCCTGTAGAGTTTCAAGCAAGAGGGAAGTGATGTCAGCTTGAATTTTCTGAAAATCAAACGGGCAGTATGATAAATAATTGAATGATTCAATGAATGATTGAATGAGTTAATAACTAGAATTGATGAAAGAATAACGTAGAGTGAACGAAAAAGATTGTTGTATGCATACTTGCTCAACCTAGCTAAAAACAAAACAAGGTGAGGTGGTGTGAAGATGTTCCCATAACCTATGAGGTCTAGGTGGACGGAAGAGCAAGGCGTCAGATCTCCATTTCTCTAGGGACCAGCATATTGAGGACGGCGCCTATCTCCTCTCCCTCGCAGCTTTAACAACAACAACAACAAAAACGAAACAAAAAAACTCCAATAATAATTTTTAAAAATCGAAGACAACCATGAAAACCGCTCAAAAAACCCCTTCATAATGACAGACTGGGATAAAAATTCAGTCAGCAGAAAGCACGTGCACTGTAGGCTGTGTCACTGTTTGAGCACGTGTCTGCCTGTACTGCGGGAAGGAAGGCAAGTAGGCTCCTTCCTTCCTCCTAGCTGCGTGCAGCCAGCAGTCTCTCTCTCTGTGTCTGTCTGTGCAGGTTGGCTGTGCGCCCCTGAGATCAATGTGTCTGCCTACAACTGTGAAGGGGCAGCTAATGTTGCGATCCATGCCGATAAACAGCCAGCACACACCCCAATCAATGCCACCATCTGACGCTCCCCCCCCCCCCCCCCACACCGCCTCACGCAGATGGTGGGGGTGGGGGTGGGGGGGGGGGGGTTGAGTGTTCAGAGGGTGTTAAATGAAATCGCCCCTCCCTCCCCCTTCCCTGCATTGACTTCTCATCCAAGGTGTGTGTGTGTGTGTGTGTGTGTGTGTGTGTGTGTGTGTGTGTGAATATTTGAAAAGAATATATTATAGAAACTGGTGGTGGTCGTCGTGGTGGCGGTGGTGGTGGTGTGGTGTGGTGGTGGTGTGTGTGTGTGTGTGTGTGTGTGTGTGTGTGTGTGTGTGTGTGTGTGTGAATTTATGAATTTTTGAGATAAGTATTTGTGTGTGGTGTTTCTTTCTTTAATTTAACGTCTGTTCACTCAAGGTGATATTAGACCAAAGATATAGTGTTACAATATATAGAGAACGTGTGTATGTGTGTGTGCGCACACGTGTGTGTGTGTGTGAACGTGTGTGTGTATTGTGAGTGTGTGCGTACTTGCGTGCATGTGTGTATGTTTGTGCGTATGTCTGTGTATGTATGTGTGTGTGTGTGTATTTAGGTGTGCTTGCAAGAATGTGAGTAGATGTGTATTTGCGAGCTAAGGTAGGGGTGCGCGTGCGTGCGTGCGTGTGTGTATGTTTACCTATTAGTGTCTGTGCACGAGATAAAAGAAAAAAAAACAAAGAAATTATGGGAGGGGTGGGGGGCATTGAACAGCTTAAACTGCAGCAAGAACAATTACAATGTACAAAAGTTTGCCAACAGGGCTTCTAACTAAACAACTAACTATCTCCAACATAACCACATTATCGCCAAATAATTGTTCAAATGACATATTTGAAATCTTATCTACAACTGGACCAGAAAAATATGGTCGAAGTAGTTCACAATGAAGAATGACATGCTTAGGTGATAAGTCAGAACCACATACAGAATTTAGTCCTAAATGCATCCAATCTAAACCTGTAGATCATACTTCCCAGCAGTCTGTTATGAAAATGACACACTCTGACACTTAATGAATGTCCACGTAAAGAATACTTTCGTTGGATGTTGACAGGTTCCAAGAAGCTTTTTTCAACAGAAGTATGCCCTCCTGAAGACTGAGTGGAAGGTTCAGAGGTGCTGTAACTTCAGAGTCCGTGCCCATGGCAGCAGCTTTGGCTAACTGGTCAGCTTTCTCATTGCCGTGGATTCTACAATGTGACGGAATCCAGCAAAAAGCAAGGGTAGTACCTCGTAAGGAAAGAAAATGTATAAGGTGACAAATTTCAATGATTAATTCCCCTCTTACCTTAGTATCAAACGCTTTTAATGCTTAGAATCAATACAAAACAGCACCTGTGTTTGTGTGTGTATGTGCGTGCTGCACATGTGTGTGTGCGCGTGTATGTGCGTGCGTGCGTGCAAATATGTGTGTATGGTTAAAGAGGCTGTTAATGCGTATGTTCATGTACCGTGATCTCACAAAATCAACATGCAGGCCCTTTTCCAACATGCTATGTGTATGTAGTTAAAAGAAGCAGAACAGTTTTTCCCAAGTGAGCACAAACGATAATCCTGGTTACAAACACCCCCCCCCCCCCCCCCCCCCCCCAGTATAATCTGTACGATTTTATCTTCTCTCTTTATTATGTACGTACTACGAGACAAGAGAGAGTGCACTGAGAAGGACGCAGAGAAGGTGACAAAGGTGAGTCAGTGTGGCGCTGTGCACGTTGCCTGTCTTGCTCTAACCAAGATCAGCTGTATATATGTTTTGAACCCTTGTGTTACAAGTGGGTGACAAGGGGCCGCGGTAGCCCTGAGGTTAGAGCGTCGAGCACGTGATCAGACGGTAACTGAGGGCCCGGGTTCCATTATCTGCTGAAATATCCACTCTAGAGGTTATTCCTTCTGAGTTTCATTATTTTTTAAAACTATTGTTTTTATTCAGAGCTTTTTTCCCTTCTGAGTTACCATTGATACCAGCTTATTCTTGTAGAACACAGGACCGCGCGCCACACACACACACACACACACACACACACACACACACACATAGCCTAGTGGTCAGAACATTGCGTTCACAATCTGACGACGCGCGTTCGATTCCCGTTCAGGGGGTTATTTTCCTCTGAGTTTAACATCAGTGCAGACTCCACTCTCCCCCAAAGTCCTTCGGATGAGACTATAAACCGAGGCCCCGTGTGCGAACGCACGCAGAACATCTTGCGCACACGTTAAATCCTGTTCCGCTTTTCGTAAGAGTAGGCCATTGTGTGCCGGTGGGAACAGATGACAGAATTCACAAATCTGCATACACACGGGGACTGGATGTAAAAAAAGCACATAAGTGCTTATCCCATTATCCTCGATATAAAAGAATAAAATAAATAAATAAATAAATAAACACACACACAAACCACACACACACACTGTACACACATAAACAAACCACACACACACACACACACACACGCACGCACGCACGCACACACACACACAACACACACACCACACACTTTTCTTTTCTGTTGGAAGCTTGCTGTAGCACAACTGTCGCAGCATGAAACTGAAGACTGGCTGAAGTGGCCAGGTGTCGGGTTTAGGGAGGGAATTAACGATTTAAAAAACCACCACCACCACCACCACCACCAACAACAACACTGTTGGTTCCCCTCCACTTGAAACAACTCCACAGCTGTTAGCGTGCCTGGTCCTCCACAACTTAGGGCAAGGGGGGAGTGGGGGGAGGGGAGGAGGAAGGGATGAAGAGGGGATAGAACAACCTACCTATTGGAGAAATTCATGGTCTTTTACTGGTTTCAGGATTGTTCACAGTTTTTTTAAACGCCCCCCCCCCCCCTCCCCCACGCCGTCTGTCTCCCAATAACTTGTCGTCCCTAGTTAATTTGGCCTGTTTAAAAAAAGAATCAGGTAGGCGTTGTGGTAGATAAATAAGTAGTAGCCGCTGTAGCAGCAACAGCAGTACTACTACTGCTACTGCTACTACTACTATTACTGCAGCAGCAGCAGCAGCAGCAGCAGCAGCAGCAGTAGTGTGTGTATATGTGTGCATTTTTTCAGCCTCTCTGTGCTATTTGCTGATCCCCTTGCCCTTGTCTGTAAGCTGCTCGACCTTCAGCTTTCCCCTGTCCCTGTAAGGTTTATCCACAGTGTTGCTGTCTCCTTTCCCTGTCCCTGTAAGGTTTATCCACAGTGTTGCTGTCTGCTTTCCCTGTAAGGTTTATCCACAGTGTTGCTGTCTCCTTTCCCTGTAAGGTTTATCCACAGTGTTGCTGTCTGCTTTCCCTGTCAGGTTTATCCACAGTGTTGCTGTCTCCTTTCCCTGTAAGGTTTAACCACAGTGTTGCTGTCTCCTTTCCCTGTAAGGTTTATCCACAGTGTTGCTGTCTGCTTTCCCTGTCAGGTTTATCCACAGTGTTGCTGTCTCCTTTCCCTGTAAGGTTTAACCACAGTGTTGCTGTCTCCTTTCCCTGTAAGGTTTAACCACAGTGTTGCTGTCTGCTTTCCCTGTCCCTGTAAGGTTTATCCACAGTGTTGCTGTCTCCTTTCCCTGTAAGGTTTATCCACAGTGTTGCTGTCTCCTTTCCCTGTCCCTGTAAGGTTTATCCACAGTGTTGCTGTCTCCTTTCCCTGTAAGGTTTATCCAGTGTTGCTATCTTATTTTCCCTGTAAGGTTTATCCACAGTGTTGCTGTCTCCTTTCCCTGTAAGGTTTATCCACAGTGTTGCTGTCTCCTTTCCCTGTCAGGTTTATCCACAGTGTTGCTGTCTCCTTTCCCTGTAAGGTTTATCCACAGTGTTGCTGTCTCCTTTCCCTGTCAGGTTTATCCACAGTGTTGCTGTCTCCTTTCCCTGTAAGGTTTATCCACAGTGTTGCTATCTCTTTCCCTGTAAGGTTTATCCACAGTGTTGCTGTCTCTTTCCCTGTAGGTTTATCCACAGTGTTGCTGTATCCTTTCCCTGTCAGGTTTATCCACAGTGTTGCTGTATCCTTTCCCTGTAAGGTTTATCCACAGTGTTGCTGTATCCTTTCCCTGTAAGGTTTATCCACAGTGTTGCTGTCTCCTTTCCCTGTCAGGTTTATCCACAGTGTTGCTGTATCCTTTCCCTGTCAGGTTTATCCACAGTGTTGCTGTATCCTTTCCCTGTAAGGTTTATCCACAGTGTTGCTGTCTCCTTTCCCTGTCAGGTTTATCCACAGTGTTGCTGTCTCCTTTCCCTGTCAGGTTTATCCACAGTGTTGCTGTATCCTTTCCCTGTAAGGTTTATCCACAGTGTTGCTGTCTCCTTTCCCTGTAAGGTTTATCCAGTGTTCTGTCTTATTTTCCCTGTCAGGTTTATCCACAGTGTTGCTGTCTCCTTTCCCTGTAAGGTTTATCCAGTGTCGCTGTCTTATTTTCCCTGTAAGGTTTAACCAGTGTTGCTGTCTCCTCTCCCTGTAAGGTTTAACCAGTGTTGCTATCTTATTTTCCCTGTAAGGTTTAACCAGTGTCGCAGTCTTATTTTCCCTGTAAGGTTTAACCAATGTTGCTGTCTCCTCTCCCTGTAAGGTTTAACCAGTGTTGCTATCTTATTTTCCCTGTAAGGTTTAACCAGTGTTGCTGTCTCCTTTCCCTGTAAGGTTTATCCACAGTGTTGCTGTCTTATTTTCCCTGTAAGGTTTAACCAGTGTTGCTGTCTCCTCTCCCTGTAAGGTTTAACCAGTGTTGCTATCTCCTCTCCCTGTAAGGTTTAACCAGTGTTGCTGTCTTATTTTCGCTGTAAGGTTTAACCAGTGTTGCTGTCTCCTCTCCCTGTAAGGTTTAACCACAGTGTTGCTGTCTCCTCTCCCTGTAAGGTTTAACCACAGTATTGCTGTCTTATTTTCCCTGTAAGGTTTAACCAGTGTTCTGTCTCCTTTCCCTGTAAGGTTTAACCACAGTGTTGCTGTCTCCTTTCCCTGTAAGGTTTAACCACAGTATTGCTGTCTTATTTTCCCTGTAAGGTTTAACCACAGTATTGCTGTCTTATTTTCCCTGTAAGGTTTAACCACAGTATTGCTGTCTTATTTTCCCTGTAAGGATTAACCAGTGTTCTGACTTTTTTTCCCTGTAAAGTTTAACCAGTGTTCTGTCTTATTTTCCCTGTAAAGTTTAACCACAGTATTGCTGTCTCCAGAACAGAATGTGAACCCTCCCCTCCCCCCTCACTCCTTGACCTATGCTTTCGAAGGTGGTATATGATTTGTGTACCGTTTGTCACTTCATGAAGTAAAAATATAAGTGCTCTATATACCAGGTTCATGTTCTTAATGCTATCCTACAGCAGGATCCCTCTGATTTCCAATTATACCCGCCTTCTTAAAAACAAGGAACAAACCGAACACCAAACGATAAAAACAACAACAAAACCCCACTCTGCAGGGTGTCACGATCTTTCACGTTCCCTGGTAATATTAAATGTCTAATCTGGACGACTACTACTGGTTTGAGTAACTGGCGAGTGTTTAAAGAGTAGGTTATATTGGCAGGGCAACAAACGGTGGTTTTAACCAGGACAGGTTTCTGTTCATGGACACAGCTTATGGCGATGTTCACCCGCAGTTAACACTGATGCCAAGTTCATTGTCTTGCAAGTCCTTCAGATGAGACTGCAGACCAAGATCCTATGTGTGAATGCACATGTAACATCCTGTGCACTTTCAAATCCACCTCTCTTTTATAAAAGCAGGAGTATCCGTGGTCTAGAGGTAACGCACTTGCCTAGAAAGCGAAAAGTTCGTGTTTCAAGTGTGTGGTGGTTCGATCCCTGTTTGTGCCTGAAACTTGTCCCCATCCACTAGACCGTGAGTGATGGCTGGGTGCTGGTCTTTCGGATGAGACGAAAAACCGAGGTCTGGTGTGCAATACTCATTTAGTGCACGTAAAAGAACCCATGGCTACAAGAGAGTTGTCCCTGGCAAAATTATGAAGAAAAAAGATCACCCCGAAAGGAAACCAAACACATATGCAGACAGGAAACAAAAAGGTGGCGCTGCTCTTGTGGCGATTCGCTCTCCTCGGGGAGAGTAGTCCGAATTTCACGCAGACAAATCTGCCGTGACTTGAAGTGGTGTACAATACAATATCATGACTGGTGTGGCATGGATGACAAGAAAATGTCTAACATGTATACATGCGCTTGCCGACAAGCTATGACACTGTTGATTGTGATTTCTGACATAGTGTTTGGTGCGCTATCTAAGAATACTTGTTTGCGCTGACACACTGTTGTGTGTTTTGACAGAATATATATCATGGAATGGACTTTGACACAGTCATCACCGAGTTTGCTTTCTGATAGATCACTGGCTGTTTTCTCACAAATCATTAGTTTTGTGCTTTCTGGTGTTGCTCTCATTATTTGTGGCGACACTCAATATTATATATATATATATATATATATATATATATATATATATATATATATATATATATATATATATAATATATATAAGTATGTTCTTTTCGATCCAGAAGGACCATAGAGCCGGAGCTTATCCCGGTTTCTGTAGCGTTAAGCGAACTGATGGTTTTTCACCACCCCTGTGACAGGACGCTAGTCTGTCGCCAGATACTTCCCCAGCAGAGCTGGTACCCACTTGTACACCTGGGTGGAGTGAGGAAAATAGGAGTAAAGTGTCTTTCCCAAGGACCTCTGGATCACGAGTCGACCGCCTAAACCACTCGACCACGGTGCCTCATATATATATATATTATATATATATATATATATATATATATATATATATATATTCCACGGCCTAAACTCCTAGGCTCACCAATGGATAGATTGTTGTGTATGTGACCGTTTAACCCACCATTAAGATAGCCGCATTCTGACCTAGAGGATGGTGTCTAAACACGACACCAGTGTGCTTCTTGAATTTTGTCATCCGTTCCTACTGGCACACAATGGCCCAGTATCCTGAAAAATGTAACGGGTTTTAACGTGTGCACAAGATGTTCTGTGTGCGTTGGCACACGGGATTTCGGTTTATAATCGAAAGAACTTTCAGGGGAATGGAGTCGGTAGTGATGTTAACCACAGGGGAAAAATCCCCTCGAATTGGCATCGCGAACCCATGTCGTCAGATCCCGAGCGTAACCACTGGGCTACCCCTACTCCCCCACCTAGCCATGTAATGTAGACTGTGTGCAGCTGGCCTCAGAGGTCTACCAAGCAACAGAATGCCATCCCTTCAGCCTGTTACCTTGTAAAGAGCAGAGAAGCAAAGGAAGATTTGGATGGGGGTAGGGATGGGGGAGGGGCGGGGAGGGTGGGCAGGAGCAGATGGGGGTGGGGGTGGGTGCTATTAGCGCCAATCGATGGTGCAAAATTATAGATAGCTGTGACTGCGGACAGCTGGCATGACAAAATGAACAGGGCAGTGATTTGTTAGTGCTGGCCAGTGTTGTCTTTCTTTGTTGGCCCACACCCCACCTCACCCGACATCGATCCTTTGGCACCTGTTCAAGACCCTACAGGTCCTACCGCAACAATAACAGGCCATGGAATCGTAAACTGACGAGCCATTGGCGTTTTTGGACCAGTACCTATGTTGCACTTGAAGGTTGAGAAGGGTGAAGTTCAAATCCACGCACTATCTCAAAGAGTCGGGAAGATTCCCAATTTCCTAGGCTAACCAACCAGTGTTCCACCGCACATGCACTAGAAAAAAACAACAACCCTAAAGAGTCCATGACGAAAGTCACCTTCAGGTGGAAATGTACAAGCAGGAACATGATGAGCACACACTATGCTGAAAAGAGAAAATGTACATGGAACATCACAATACAGAACTCTCCCACCCCTTTCCACATGTGCAATGTAGGAGGGCATCCCTTTTAATGACATCTTTTCCACCTATCGGTTTGTATACAGGTTAAGGAAAACACTACAGCTGAAAACAAGCCCCACAAAATCTTCTTCAGTCAAAAACACAAGCTATAATGTTGTTCAATTTTAGTCTAAGTAACACATACACATACAGCCACACCATTACATTAAAGTGTTTTTCACTTGACTTAACTTGACACCAGTAGAATAAGGCTGACATGGGGAACATGGAATTCGCATTAGTAGTACATAAGTCAGCAGAGTAAACAGAACTAGTTGCGTGTGGTGATGCTGGTTTAAGACAAAACAACCCCAAAACCAGCAGCATTAAAGTAGGTATGTGTCGAGATGCTCGTTATTCTGTTGTTGATTATAAAATAATTTTAATATTATTAATACGTTAGTTACATGTCGAAGTACCTCTTTTTTTCAGAGAAGGCAGAAAAAAGTCCTTGTTTTTAGAACACAGCGATGTTTTGGCAATCCATTGATAATATATATTTTAAAAAATCCAAGTCCTGCTGATTTCTAAACTTAGTCGTAATGTTTTAGGGTTGTTCTGCCGAGTTGCCAGGAAAATAATTTATTAGGTTTCTGTGACTGCCGAAAGAAACTGCCTGATATTATATAGGGCATTGCAACACGTTTTGTTCAAGGAAACTGCCCGACATTATATAGGGTATTGCAACATGTTTTGCTCAGCTGGCAATGCTAGGTTGTTTTCAGGCACTGTTGAATCCCATCCCCCCCCCCCCCCCCCCCCCCCATGCACTGGGTAGTGGCTGCTTTAAACATGAGCCTTACCAGTAAAACACTATTACCTTGCACACAAGATCCATCCACCCTTCACGGAAGAGTAGGCCGGTGGCATGGGCATTACACACATACCCAGCATGCACTCTACAATCTGGAGTGAGGCAGGCTCCGCCAGGTCAAAATTGCCCAATGTCTTGTCAGGCTCCTGGTCTTTTCATCTTTCATGGACATGGTGACCCCGTAGATGTTCGAGCAGAATTGGTTGGTGGTTCTTCCATACACTGCTGTAAGATAAATGCCCATTAAGAGACGACAATGTACCAGCCGACATGGTGCAGTAGTTAGCACCTAGGGCTGGAAGGTCACGGGTTGGAATCCCATAATTATTTTTTGGACTCTGGCCGGCTCCTACCCAGAATGAGTGGGCTCATTGGGAAGATTGGGACCACAAAGTCGAGCTTAATCCACTTTACGATAGAGTTTGACAGTGTTGTTCATATTACCTGACCAACACTGCAAGTATCTGTATCTCTCGGGCCAACTTGACCCCATGGATATTTTTATTTATTTATACCACTTTAAGTCACGAGATTTCTCTGCGTGAAATTCGGGAGTCGCCACAAGAGCAGCGCCACCCTTTTTGTCTGCAACTATATTTGTTTCCCTATCAGAGTGGCTTTTTTCAAAGAATTTTGCCAGGGACAACTCTCTTGTTGCCGTGGGTTCTTTTACGTGCGCTGAATAATTGTGTAACACACGGGACCTCGGTTTATCGTCTCATCCGAAAGACTAGCGCCCAGACCACCACTCACGGTCTAATGGATGGGGCAAAAGTTTCGGGCCCAAACAGGATTTGAACCATCGCACACTTCCGACCCGGACTTTTCGCTTTCTAGACAGGCGCGTTACCTCTAGACCACCGATATGTCGCGATAGTAAGCATAGAGTACAACTCTTGTCAAGTAGCATATGCACTTCCACAGCAGCAGCATTATGTCGTTCTCATTGATCATTACGCAATTTAAAAAAATGCTTCTGATTCGGTGGCGGCCCTAGTTGCTCTGGTCTCATGGTGACCAAATTAGGTTTCCCCATATACTTCTGTGCCTGTGGTGAGTTTGTGTCGAAGCCTTTGGGGATGGAGGTTCATGGGTGATGGTCGTTGGAGGGATGTGGTTGGCGACTCAGTCTGGCTCCGCGACCGAGTTAATGCTGTCGTTAGTGGGAGGCTTAGTAGGGGGTGTCCTGAGGATGTTAACTCAGAACAGGCACCATTGAACACCACCAAAGTGACCCAGTAGAAGTGCAGGGCCCCTCTGGCTCGTGGCCCCGTGGCGACCTGACATTGATGGACTTTCTGTGGACTTCCTACCCTTAGGATGCAACAAGATCAATCTAGGTACGGCTGGGATGGAGAGATTGAAATGAGAAGTGTGGGAACAGCAGGACAGAAACATCACAGAAGATGAGGCAGAAAAAAAGAAACGACAGCGTGGCGGAAGAAAGATGTAGGCACAGGCCGACTAATTCAAGTGGAGGGAGGTGGGATGGGGATCCGCCGAAACAGCAGATTGGTTGGCAGCCGAGCCAGTGTCTGCCAGTTGAAAAGTGATCAGCTTGGAGCTGCACTGCCCCGTTTATGGCAGGGCTGTTATCGGCTGTTGCCCTCTCCACTGCTTATTTCCCCTTCTCCTCACATATTCCATTTTCATTTGTCACAAACACTCACAATACGGTTGTCACATACAACATAGATGTCACATTCACACTCACAACACATTATCACACACACACAGCCTTTATTGTGAAAAACTTTAATGGTTTAACAAGAGAACAGATGAATCAATGTACATTACAATGTGATGGGAAAATGGAGTCAAGAAAGACAAGAAAAGAAGAAAGGAGACAGAAAATCCAAAATAAATACTAAAACTGGACATGAAAACATTCTCTATACAACGAACAAGCTCGTGGGCGTTCAGTCAGTCAGTCACTCATAACTGTGGATTCAGAGTGGTGTCTCTTGTCTTCATCTTCACTCTCTCCTCCTTTCTTCACACATACTTCGCCATTCAGTGCTTCCTAACAGATGAAAATGCAATGTTCGCCACAAACACAACCCCTTCCTTCCTTCATTTCTTCCTTTATCCCTTCCGTT
Source organism: Rapana venosa (assembly GCA_028751875.1). Lineage (NCBI taxonomy): Eukaryota > Metazoa > Mollusca > Gastropoda > Neogastropoda > Muricidae > Rapana > Rapana venosa. Next base: position 2,649,565 of record CM054141.1, read on the forward strand.
ATCCAGCTTTCCCTTAAATCTTCATCTAGCGGAATAAAAATCCAGCAGCAAAACGCGCTATCATAAAACTTCCATATACTTGTACAAATGCACCAACTATGCTCTTAAAACATTTTCCTTTTCTTACAATCAATGCTGGATCTAGTACCACTGACAAGTCGTTTGATTTCTGCACGCGTAAACTCGATATTTTTCCACAAAAAATATAAGGAGATGGTTCTAATGAAATGAAGGACAACACCGAGAATAGGCATATTTTTTTTATATATAAAAGCGTTCAATTTATTTACTTGTAATCATTCAACATGGCCACTTTATAGAGCAAAGCATGGCGAGGTCTTCTAGCTGTCATTGTTTGGTCCATCTCTCCATTCTCTGCCACTCCAACAATGGCAACGACGGCACCCATACCTGCCTGAAGTATGAACCCTACATGCATCAACAGCTCAAACAGAAGCAGCTTCTACATCTTGCCCGCCACTTCACCCATTCTCTTCTTTTCTCAGTAACTGACATAACCAATCAAAACTTCTTTTGGTTTCTGCAAACCTCCAAACATCTTAAAACAGGAATGGCGAGTCCCACATCCGCTTCTTGGTTATACCATCATTTTCCAACCAACTGATCCACCCATCAGGAGCCATTTTCACTGTCACTTTTCTCAGTTTCACGATCAACCTTTTTCGTTCACAAGCACAGCACACCTAACCCACCACCAGCAACACCCACACGTTTCATTTACACAGCATCATCCACCAGTCTCTTCACTGTCACAACTCTTTCCAATCAGCCATCTATCTATCTGTTATCAAGGTGTTCAGGGCACTGGGCTAGGCTGTCTTGTTCTGTACGGTCAGTCATCCAGGTGGTTGTACTGATCACCAAACACGTAGCCTACCCCTGCCCCCCTTCTCCATCCTCTCCTCTCCACCTCGCAGAATGTGCACAAAACTGAAAAGTGTCATTATCAGTCCAGTCCTGGACTTTTGATAGTAATCACTACACACAGTAACATATCAAACATCACAGGGACAATTCAATCATCACTGGACACCAAAAACGATCAATCATCAATGAACAACAACGACCAACTTCACCTAGACAACAACTTCTCTAAAGCAATATCACTGTTAGCAGAGGCATTTCTTTACAAATTACGCCACAGGGGATCACTGATAATGACAAAACTATGTCTCTGGGGTCACGGATAATGACAAAGCTACGTCACTGATCATGACAAAACAATGTCACGAGAGGGGGGCGGGGGGGTCACTAATAATGACAAAACTACGTCACTGGGGGGGGGGGGTGTCATTGATAATGACAAAACAACGTCACGGGGGGGGGGGGGGGGGAGGGTTCATTGATAATAAAAACTACGTCACTAGGGGGTGGGGGGTGGGTCATTGATAATGACAAAACTACGTCTCTGTGGGGGTACTGATAATGACAAAACTACGTCATTGGTGGTGGGGGTACTGAATGACAAAACTACGTCACTGGGGGGTACTGATAATGACAAAACTACGTCACTGGGGGGGGGGGGGGGTACTGATAATGACAAACCCCCTTCATCAGGGGCACTGCAAGGAGGAACCTTCACAACACTACACCACTGGGGTACACTGATGATGCCATTACATCACTGGGACACTGCAAAGGGGACCATCACAAAGATACATCACTGGGGGACAATGATGATCACACCAACAGGGACCAACAGGGACACTGCAAAAGGGACAATCACAAGGATACATCACTGGGGCACAATGATGACGACATCATGTCAACAGGCACACTACCAGACGGACTTTCAGGACAAGACTACATTACAGGGGGTCTTCGGCTGTCACATGACGTCAAGAGGGACACTCCAGAAAGATCAAAACACAAACGTCACTGGGGGGCACTGACGACATGACGTCAACAGGGACACTGCAGAAGGGACCTTCTTACAATACTACTGGGAGTCACTGATGATACTATACTATTACTCATAAGGGACAGAGCAATGGGGGTTATGGTCATAACACTTCAAGGGGGTCGGGATAGCTTAGTGGTTAGAGCACTGCTCTCGTGATCTGACGGCTCGGGATCAAGCCTCCACGGAGGCACCCGTTTTAGGGAATTTTACCCTCGAGTTATCAGTACTGACTCCATTTTCCAAAGTCCTTCGGATGAGACTGAAAACCCAGGCTCCATGTGCGATCGCACGCAGAACATCTTGTGGACATTTAAAAACCCGTTCCGTCCTTTAGGAAGAGCAGGCTCTTTTGTGTCGGTAGGAATGGATGGCAGCATTTTCAAAAACGCATGCACATAGGTGTCGTGTTTAGACACGATCCCCTAAATCGGAAAGTGGCTACCTTTCTGGTTGGGTAAAAACGGTCGCATACCCAAAATCTCACCACTGATGAACCTCAGAGCTCTAGCTGAAGAACTAAAGAAAGAAAACGACTTCAACAGTGGAGTGTTTGTGCGGATACTTTCCGACAACCTGCAAAGATTCCTGGGTACAGTGGCAAGACTTTATCAAAACACTTCACAGTGCTGGTCATTTCCACCACCAACAGAAAACCAACACAACTCGACAATCACAATGGACCTGAACACGACGCTTAAGTCTGCTTCTCCTATTAAGTAACATCTGCTACAGCACAATCGTTAAATCACACAGCTACAGCGCTGGTATTGATAAACATATTACACTCCGAGCTTTATGACCACTAAACTATTTCAAATGTACTGAACTCGGCAAGTCATAGTGACAAAACTCTACACGTCTTTAACGCTGTAATCAAGAACTTGTGCAAAGTAGAACAGGAAAAGTGTGCAGAGAACAACTGTAGTGCAAACAACGTGAAATAAACTAAAAGTGTCCGCTAAGAACAGGCACTATGACCAAAAACACAGTAGTGGCACTATGACCAAAACACAGTAGTGGCACTATGACCAAAACACAGTAGTGGCACTATACTGACACGGGCAGAGCCACAGTAACTTTACAGTCTAACATATGTAACCTCCAGCAGTAACGGTTTGGAAACTGCCACTACACCATCACGTTTCCATCATACTGACATCTACAATACGATAATAGTGTTTTTTTCTGGCCAACTCTTCTACAGAACACATGAATGCAACAACGACATCAAGGTAAATAAGAAACGTGAACTATACTATGACAAGTTCAATGGCAAGTCTACTGTAGAGAGATCTCAACAATCAATCACTGTGCCACAGTTCAGTACCACTGTCATCACAGCAGAATGTTTTCTACAGAGGTGAGACTCCCCTAAAATAAAGGTGTTCTGCCAGTTGTAACAACTACACCTCAGTAAAAATAAATTAAAAAAAAACGAAAAAAACCCTACACCTCAGAACACCAACAGTATCTGATGGAAATGTATTGTAGTATCTGATGGAAATGGGACTGTTTTAGGCATCAATCCATAAATTTTACGTCTGCGTTAACGATCTCTTTCCGTCGCCTACTCCCCCCCCCCCCCCCCCCCCCCCCCCCACCACCCCCCCACAAAGTCCACCTCTTTCCAAACACAAATTTTAACGCCCCCTCCTCTTCCCACTCCCCAAACAAAGCTTTATGGGTAGGTGTGCTGTTTGATTTCTTTGCCGGGCTAATGGGTCTATCGATAGGGGTGCCGACAGCTGTACACGACACAGGCGGCCACAAAAGGCGGACAGCCACAGCACAAAGAATCCCCTCACACCTGGCCCTAGTCTATACCTTGCTTCAACAAACTGGACTATAATGGAGAAGGAAGGGGTCAGAACCCCCTGCACACCATTGCTCAACTCGGCAGTCGGTGAGGAAATACAGGCGTACAAAACTGAACAATGTCAGTGGTCTCCCAAAACTAAATGAACAGTAGAGAAATGAGATCAGGCTTTGCAGTCAACCTGGCCTTTACTCCTTCATTCCACGTGGATCCCATCTTCAGAACACAGCGTCGCTTGGCCGACAACTCAACTCCTCACTAGATCTAGCGCTCAGCCAATCACATAGTAAAACACGTCCTGACAGAGCGGCAGACAGCTGTTTAACAATGTGTGTCCTATCACACTACAAACTCGGCTTCTAAGTAAAACAATCACACAGATTCTGAGTCATAATCACACAGAAAGTCAAAATCAGGAATGTAAGTCATAATCACACAGAATAAGTCAAAATCACATAGAATCGAAGTCATAATCACACAGAATCGAAATCATAATCACACAGAATCTAAGTCAAACACACAGAGTATTTGGAAGTTCAGTGACGCATTTTTTGAGTATATTATGACGGTTGGTCAGAGGAAAAACGTCACCACAGTTTAGGAAAGAAAAGAAGAGAAAAGAAAAGAAACCATGAAGTATTTACACCAATGATACAATGGAAATATAGAGGCCAAACGTAAGGAATTACAAACAGTAGGTCTACAATGATCGACGTTATCAAGTACTAGAGATCTGAGGAAAAGAATGATACATTTTACTTCTGAATTCTACTGAATAATGCTTTAGAATTTGATATTTTGACAGACCAGTTTGTTGAATCTGGAAAAGAGCACACACACACACACACACACACACACACACACACACACACACACACACACACACAGAGTTTGCATCTTCTAAACTACAGGTCACAATAATTTCACTAGTTTGGTGACATACAGAATACATCTACTTTCTAATTCACAAACAATGTATCTTATCTGCCTCTCTACATTTTCGTCCTGAAAAACAAACATGAAAAAAGACCAGCGTACTGTATTTCTCCATGTTTATAAGCAAAACTATCGCTTTGAAAAGCAAAAAAAAAAAAAAAAGAAACAGGAAAAAAAAACCAGTGTGTTGTGTTTCTCCATGTTTAGAAGCAACGTTATTCTCAGTCAATATCAAAACACTAGGCCCTGGGCCCTACCTCCCTCTGTTTCTTTTGTCCTCAGTGTCAATTCTGATTTTTCCAGGGCATCGTCGAATCGTTCACTCCGCCTGCATCACATTAATCTTTTCACTTAATGTACAGAACAACACTTCATCTTAACGGAGACAAAACGACTGTAGGAAAACGCTGGCAGGCAGTAAGTATTTACTGCTTAAAAAGAATGGACAATAACAGCCAATAAAAAGAAAGCAAATGCAAATATCTACACGAAAATGTATACACATACACAGTTAACAAACTATTGCATAAAAATCAATCACGATGGTCAAGACACAGACATTGAGCGTAGTTATTCAGCGGTGACAAACTATCTGTGGAATTCCAGCCAGTCATTCAGTTTTCGTTGTCTGAGGCTAAGGCACCACACTACGGTCTGTCTGAACCGTAGAATGAAACACAGTATCATCATACCTGCTGGCCTTCCTCCGCAGCAACAGCAAGCACAATTGAAGAAAAAGTTAACAACAAATGACAGCCGTCTTATTTGGAAAGAGCTGGGTGATGAGCATAATGCAATGGCTATAAGGAATTCATAGTTACAGGGAGTCTACAATGAAAAAGACAAACTGAACCAGACCATAGCCATCGCATGAAAACAAAATAAAGCGAGAGAGAGAGAGAGAGAGAGAGAGAGAGAGAGAGAGAGAGAGAGAGAGAGAGAGAAGAGAGAGAGAGAGCTCGAAAGATTTATTCACAAAAAGGCCATTGGCCCATTCATGAAGGGGGTTGCCGAGCTGCTTAGTAGTTTAGTGAGAAAAATAAGGAAGCACAAAAAAAAATGTTATTGTATAACCACAACCACCACAATAAAAATCAGTTACAAAAGATATGACTTAAGAGAGAGAGAGAGAGAGAGAGAGAGAGAGAGAGAGAGAGAGAGAGAGAGAGAGAGAGAGAGAGAGATCTGCACTACAAGCCATATCATCCCCTCACTGCTCAGGATTACGTCACGCACGGTGTCTGAACCGATCTCCCTTCCTGAAACACGTCTTACTGGCCCAGCCCTGAACTGATTACAAGCAAAGGCAGGTAGCCCAGGTCGACTTCTGTGCCTTTCTTGAATGTAGGCAATGCTGAATTTTGTGCTATTATGAAATGTATACACTGAGAGTTACCATGTTTGAAACATTTACTTCAGAGACCAACGCTGTGTGTGACATAATCTTAAGCCGATCCACTGACATCCCCCTAGCACACATCTGACTCCTCCAAACGTGTAACAAACACACCACTAACGCCTACACAACTTTGCTTTATTACTAGCCGAAGTTATATGCAATGCATCCAGTATGTGAGCAATACTAATTTCACCAGTTTCTTCCTGTTTGCAGTCTACATTTTCCAACATCAGATAATCATTATAAGTTACTCTCTTTCCCCATCATTTCAGTTGCCTCAGCAGCCCTGGGGAGCTACAAGTGAACACGTCATCATGCTGGAAACTATTTTCATTGGAAAGGTAGCCAAAAGGCTGTTGTCGCTACTTCAAAAATCTTGCTAGAATGTGACGAGCTTTTCTACCACACCTGGCGCTGTCCACAGGTGATACACATATTTTCAAACAGAGGGGATACTTTACCAGTTGCAGTAATCTGAACACGGCTAAAACCCACTAAAGCGATCTGCTTCAGTGTCCACCACTACAGTTACTGGTCTGCCACGCGTTATCAAAACCGTCTGAAAGTCTGTGCAGATATAACTAGTTAAATTGTTTCTGAGCGAATAATATGTCAAAACATTACACAGCCACATTTAGTCAAGCTCGTTTCAGGACAAATCCGTAAAACAGCTCACAACCACTCAGTGTTGAAAAAGGAGGGCGGATGTATTGTTGGCTAAATGCACTGCTACCATGGCTTAGCTGTCTGTCCAGAAGCAGCCTGTTATTGCTGTGGGTGTGTGGGTGCCGATCCATCAACGCGGATCCAACAAAAGCACAATAATCTATGTTACTAAGCTGTGGGGATGTCAACAGAACACAGGCTGCAGCCCATTACAACGACAAAGACAGCTGTATACTACAAAACAAAGAGGAGGGGGGGGGGGGGAGAGGGTGTCAACAGAGCCAGCGGTCCCACACCAAGCCAGAAGCATGCTAGTTCAGATGTCATCACCCGTGCATTGCAGTGTCAGAATAGGGGCTTCCCTTTTTAGGATGGGGTCAAAAAGGAAAACTTCACCCCTGAACAGTATAACAGTTGGGGTGATACAGACAGACCAGAAAACCCCCAACAAAAAGACCGCTTCTTATAGCCTATAAAAGTTTACAAAAAGAAAAAGAAAAGGAAGGGGGGGGGGGGCGCAGCTTGAGACATTTCTGGACAAAATACAGAGAATGATTCGGCAAATAAAATAAAGGGAATGAAAGAGGCAAGATTATTTAGAAAAAAGTGACGACAAAGAAAACTTCCATCACAAAATTTCTAAGGGGGGAGGGAGAGAGGGGACTGAAATGACACCGCCCTCACTGACACTGACAATACACCAGCCACACTGTGTTATAAATCTGACTGCAATAAAGTGCTCACAGTGAATACACACACACAGCCAGCCAGCTAGCCAGCTAGCCAGACACGACAGACAGGACACTGGTTTTCAGGGAAGAGAGCTGCTGGAGAACTTAGGCAGTGGAAAACAATTCACAGCTGCATATTATTTGCTACACTACACAGTTTGATCACCATGGTTCCTATGTATACAGAGTGACAGACCACAACACACACTGCTTTAAGGAATGACTACAGATTGTGTCGGTCAAAAAGGAACGTAGACATCACTACAGTACTTGTTAACAGTCTAGGATCACACAGATATGCTGACAAAGGAGCATTTTCTGTATAACATAACTAAAAATGGCCTGTCACACAGACACTGCTAGAGGACATATAGTGATAATCCTGTGAATCTTACAGGCTTGTCTACCGGGCAACACTTCCTATTCTACATGACTGTAAGGGGTCAGTTACACAATTACAATGGAAAACTTACCAGGAGTAGAGGCATAACCGCATTACTTGTTTCGACATAGCACAAGACTCAACAGAACAAATACAGCATCAGTAACAATTGGTAGAGAGGCAGACTATGGAAAGGACGACAAACAAGACACAACGAGGCACAGGGAAATGTAGCTAAAGATTAAGTCTGGCCTAAGGCCGAAGAACAGGTTATCTATTATTCCGTCATACGGCCAGAGCTCCAAAGAAAATATACATCCCTACGACTGTGTATTACGATAACAGCATTATGCCAAAGGACATCGCTCAAGAGACAGGTGCCTGAACACATACAGTTCTATGGTCAGTCACGATTACACTGAAACAATGACTGCAGCCTTAAAGACCAGCCCCCAACTGGGAACAGGTTCACTAGCTGTCGCTGTGGAGGACAAGTCTCTGAACAAGTCTGTACAAAAGAACACAGAGAGTAAGCAAAGACGACAGACAACCTTTGCTGCTACCGTCTTATCTGAGTTGCAAGCAAGGGCGGGCCATTGTGTGAGTGACCAGTCTCTGCACACCCTTCAGCCCTACCTACACACCGGTCCTTCACTGCACGGCGACAGGGGGGCAGGCCACCCCCATGGTGTGGGGGGCGGGGGCCATCAGCGCGGGCTGATAGGCCGTGCAGGGTGGGGGCGGAGCGGGGCCGTAGCCCTGCGGGTTCATCACATACACCACCTGGCCCTGCGACAAGGCCGGCCCAGGGTGGCTCTGGCCCTGCGGCGGTGTGGCTGGCAGGGCGGGGAAACCTGCGGAGGGAGAAGAATACATGTAAAAACATTGCTTCCCACCACCAGCGACAGGGGTGTGGTGGGCAGGAGTGCCCGCATGCATGGGGGGTGCAGAGAGAGGGGGCGGCATGCTGGTAGAGACCACAGGGAAAGCGGCAGGAGGCACAGCAGACAGAGGGAAGGCAGAGAGAGAGCCGTGCGGAGAAGAAGCCCCGGCGGCCACTTTGAGGGCGGAGGCTGCAGCCAGCTCCTCGGGCCGCTTGTCCTGCCCACAGCTGGCTGCAGCCTTGCCCAGGGCGTTGCCGGCCACCACCACAGGCAGCACCTTGCCCTCTGCAGGACCCCCACCCGACGACACCTTACCCGACTCCCCTCCACCACCGCCACCTCGGGCTGGCGCCAGGGCAGGGCGGGTCAAGGTGGGGGGCGGCAAAGCGGCGGAGGAGACAGGGGAGAGAACTGTACACGACACTGACGGGGGTAGGCACCCCTGCATGCTGCATGACGGGGGGTGGGGGCATGAGGATGGGAGGGTGGTGGTGGGCGGAGACGTTGCTGCCGTTGGCGTAGGTGGCCAGGCCGCTGTCGTCCACCACGAAGGCCGCCTCGTACGAGTGGCCGGGGTAGAAGCACTGCGCGTCCGCGTTGAGCGCGCTGCCGGCGTCGCCCTGGTCCAGCGCCAGGAAGTCGGCGGGGGACAGCTGCATGTAGATGGGCTGTCCCTCACAGCGGGCCTTGGCCGCGCTGTTCTCGGCCAGCATCAGCTGGAAGCGGGGCGGGATGTCCTTGATGGGCTTGATCAGCTTGTGGGGCCCGTACATGTAGTACTTCCTCTTCCCCTTCCCCTTGCTCACCCCCCCTTCTCACACCCTCCCTCCTCCCCCTGCGTGGAGCCGCAGTCGTCGTCGGTGCGGTTGCTGGCCACCTCCACGTCCTCCTCCCCCGTCTGTCCTCCCTCCCCGCTGCTGGTGAAGCCAGCGTCCGACACGTCACTGCCCATCTCCATCCCCTCCACTCTGCTCTCCCCCCCTCCTGCCCCTTTGCCCTGGCTGGCGGCAGTGGCCCTGCCCGAGGTGAGGTGGTGGGGGTGGGGGTGGTGGCCCTTGGCCTTGGGGGGATAGGGGACGGCGGGCACGGCAAAAGACGCACCCTGATCCAAAGGCATGTAGACGGCGGTGGTGGGAGCGCAGCCTGCCAGCATCTGGGGCAGCGGGGACGTCAGGTAGCTCTGCTGCTGCTGCTGCTGCTGCTGCTGTTGCTGCTGCTGTTGGGACTGTTGCTGCTGCTGCATGTTGGCGCTGATGCGAAAGTACTGAAACAGGGACACAGCGGCATGGTCAATGTTCACAGACACGTTATAGTGAGGGACCTCCTGTTCTCTTCACGCATGAATGAGGTACAAGAAGTTCTCTTTATAGACTACACAGGACAGGGAGCCTTATAGACTACACAGGTCAGGGAGCCTTACAGACTACACAGGACAGGGAGCCTTATAGACTACACAGGACAGGGAGCCTTATAGACTACACAGGACAGGGAGCCTTATAGACTACACAGGACAGGGAGCCTTATAGACTACACAGGACAGGGAGCCTTATAGACTACACAGGACAGGGAGCCTTATAGACTACACAGGACAGGGAGCCTTATAGACTACACAGGTCAGGGAGCCTTATAGACTACACAGGTCAGGGAGCCTTATAGACTACACAGGACAGGGAGCCTTATAGACTACACAGGTCAGGGAGCCTTATAGACTACACAGGACAGGGAGCCTTATAGACTACACAGGTCAGGGAGCCTTATAGACTACACAGGACAGGGAGCTTTATAGACTACACAGGACAGGGAGCCTTATAGACTACACAGGTCAGGGAGCCTTATAGACTACACAGGACAGGGAGCCTTATAGACTACACAGGACAGGGAGCCTTATAGACTACACAGGTCAGGGAGCCTTATAGACTACACAGGTCAGGGAGCCTTATAGACTACACAGGACAGGGAGCCTTATAGACTACACAGGTCAGGGAGCCTTATAGACTACACAGGTCAGGGAGCCTTATAGACTACACAGGACAGGGAGCCTTATAGACTACACAGGACAGGGAGCCTTATAGACTACACAGGACAGGGAGCCCGCCCCCCCCCCCCCCTCCCTCTCTCTGTGATAATTAGGGGTCGACACTGCTTTGGCACTGTAGAGTCTCAAGTCCTACTCCTACCATCACGTGGGTGCGTGCTGCATGTGTAAATTTAACATTTTCAAATCTATTTGTGATTGGTTGGATGTGCATGATTGTCCAAGTTGAATGTAAGCGCTTTGATTTGTTCCCAAGACACAACGCTACATAATTTCCATGTCTTATCATTATTATCATTACTAGCATTTTTGTATTTTTATTATTACTATGTTAACAGCAATAAACTTTTACTGTTCTCTCTGTTATCATATATTACAATAATATGTATGTTGCAGCTGTTAATGATATGAAATGCATGCCCTGGGGATTAATTGGGCTGCTGTTAATTTTTTTTCTTCCTAGTTAAATGATTGTGTGTTTTTGTGCCCATTCCCTTCCCACTTGTGAATGGGCTTAAAACCCCAACACAATAAGCTGTTTTCTCTCTCTCTCTCTCTCTCTCTCTCTCTCTCTCTCGTTTATTAACGCTTTCAGGCAAAGATTGATTGACTGCCGATGGCAGCAATGGAGTGATCATATACAAAACAGTGAAAGATTTCAAATGTACAGACAATTTATAAGTTCGCATGATGTCAAACCTTATCTAAAACTTGATATGGATATACATTTCAAAAGAATTATGTCTAAGTTTAGACTTGGTGTATCAGATATAAATGTTCATAAATTCAGATACAGAGAAAATGATATTGACGACCTCAGGCTGCTATGCCCATTATGTAAGCAAGCACTGGAGGATGAAGTACATTTTGTGTTGTGCTGTCCAGTATTAGAGGATGTTAGGCAGAACTACATCCCTGTTTAAATATAGTAGACAGCCTAATTTATTTAGACTCTGTTTACTCCTGGCATCAAGTCATCCTGAGGTTGTGCGCAGCCTCACTTTATATTTGTGTAAAGCTTTCAGAATAAGAGATATTGTTATCCTAAGTCATATTTTTGTAGCTAACTTTTGTTATACAGTAACATGTTGTCGTGTTTTTACTATTGCTTTTACCCCCACCAAAATACTAAGCAGTTCGGCAACCCCCTTCATGTATGGGCCAATGGCCTTTTTGTGAATAAATCATTCGAGTTCGAGTTCTCTCTCTTTCTAACTCTGTCTTTGCTTTTTGTGTTCTTTTTTCTCATTGTTATGGAAAACTAAGACCACAAAAAGCAAAGGTAGTGAGAAAGAGAAAGAAAGAGAGAGAGAGAGAGAGAGAGAGAGAGAGAGAGAGAGAGAGAGAGAGAGAGAGAGAGAGAGCACAGAGAGAGGGGTACACAACAAATGGGGATTAAAGTTAAGTTCAGATTCAGGCCACAGTTCATACATCATGCAGGCATTAACACTCCCTGTACTGTCAGTTCTTCAGTTTAACGTCCTTCCATTGATATGTGATATCAGACAGGAAAGTGTGTGTGGGTGAGCGAGTGCGAGTGTATATGTGTGTGTATGGGTGGGTTGGGGTGTGCACATAGCTAATTATCCGCATTAAACAACAATAACAAACATTAAAACAAGAATGTTGAAAAGAAAGAAATAACAGCTTAAACACTAACTATGCAATTCATGTAACTAGTAAACATCATTACACTATAAGAATCTGATAATAGGACAATGACTTAATGACAATACAATTTCTTTCATTAATGGAATGTCTTTTAGAATTTGCTCTAAGCTACAGACCGTGAAAACAAGTAGAAAGCTTTTCAAATCTGCATTCTAAAAGAATGTGAGTAATGGTAATGTTTTCGCCACAGACACATGTTGCTTTTCTGGAAAATTTAGTTCTAAAAGCATTGAGCTTAAACCTGTAGATAAAAGATACAACATTTCTGTATTCATGTGAGTTACGGCATTTGATCTTATCAAAAGATAATAAATGGATTACTTCATCATTCTATGAAGGACCAATATCTTGTAGCTTCTTTTTAAAATGTTTCCAACATGCTATAGCCCCTCCCTCTACTGTGTTAGACATGGTAACTTATTATTGCTGTTTTTAGACAAAGACTGACCGTCCTTGGCAATGATCAAATACAATAAAACAATGATTGTCATTGGCAATGATCATATACAATAAAACAATGATTGTCACTGGCAACGATCATATACAATAAAACAATGATTGTCACTGGCAACGATCATATACAATAAAACAATTATTGTCATTGGCAACGATCATATACAATAAAACAATGATTGTCATTAGCAACGATCATATACAATAAAACAATGATTGTCATTGGCAACGATCATATACAATAAAACAATTATTGTCATTGGCAACGATCATATACAATAAAACAATGATTGTCATTGGCAACGATCATATACAATAAAACAATTGTCATTGTCAACGATCATATACATTAAAACAATGATTGCCATTGGCAACGATCATATACAATAAAACAATGATTGCCATTGTAAACAATCATATACAATCTAGTGATATAGAACCCATGGACAATTTACATGCTTACTTGACATCAAACCTCACTTAAAGCTTGAAATGCTTATGCGTTTCGAAAGAATAATGGCTAAATTCAGACTGGGTATGTGTGTTAGATATAGATATTCATAAACTTAGAAACAGAATGCATAGTGAATCTGATACAGCATGCTCTTTATGCAATGAAGCAACAGAAAATGAAGTACACTTTGTTTCATGTTGTTCTGCCCTGGGCAAAATATACCCCATCAAAATATACAAGCCAGTCGAATGCATTTAGACTGGTTACTCCTTGAACAATGTAATCTTAATGTCATTAGCAGCTTAGCTTTATATTTCTGTTCAGCTTAGAGAATAATAGGTATTACGGTGTCGTAAGTTTTGCTTGTATTCTTGCTTGTTTTTGTCGTTAGTTTCCCACTGTGGATTTGTGTTGCATTTATTTGCCACAGTTGCACATTACCGTGTATTCTTATCATTGTTCACAGATTCGATCAGCGACCCCATTCATGCATGGGCCGATGACCTTCTTATGAATACATCTGTTCAGAGTTGATGGTCACTTAGCAAACCACAGTTAACTCCTTTCACTTCATGCTAGGTATACCTACACCGACCACAAAGGCCCATACCAGTGCCACACTTCTTTGTCCAACTGTATTAACATTAACACTCAATACAAGTTCAAATTTAAAAATCTCTTTATTCCCTCAAATATCCCACACCATCAACCTGAAAAAAATAATATCAACTGACATTGTATTTATTTTACTACTTAAAGCTCCCCCCACCCCCACCACGAATCAAACTCCAACATTGCCAACCTGAAAAAAACAACTGACACAGTACCTTATTCATTTACTACTTAAAGCATCCCCCACCCACCAGATCATACTGAGGATGCCAGACAGTCCATGTCATTCATCATCGCCAGTTAAAAGTGTAATAAAAGAAAATGAGAAGGAATAGAACAATAAAGAATAAATAACAAGTGACAGAAAAGACAAATTTTTTTAGGACACAATTTCCAGAAGTTGAGGAGAAGGAAATCACGTAGAAGAAAATAACAGCTAGCTCACACTGAAACCCCTCAGAATAACAGCACACACTGAAAACCACTCACTGAAAAACCCTTAGAATAACAGCACACACTCAAAACCCTTAGAATAACACTGAAAACCACTCACTGAAAACCACTCAGAATAACAGCACACACTGAAAACCACTCACTGAAAACCCCTTAGAAAAACAGCACACACTCAAAACCCCTTAGAATAACACTGAAAACCACTCACGAAAACCCTCAGATTAACAGCACACACTGAAAACCACTCACTGAAAACCCCTTAGAATAACAGCACACACTGAAAACCACTCACTGAAAAACCCTTAGAATAACAGCACACACTCAAAACCCCTTAGAATAACACTGAAAACCACTCAGAATAACAGCACACACTGAAAACCACTCACTGAAAACCCCTTAGAATAACTGCACACACTCAAAACCCCTTAGAATAACACTGAAAACCACTCACTGAAAACCACTCAGAATAACAGCACACACTGAAAACCACTCACTGAAAACCCCTTAGAATAACAGCACACACTCAAAACCCCTTAGAATAACACTGAAAACCACTCACTGAAAACCACTCAGAATAACAGCACACACTGAAAACCACTCACTGAAAACCACTCAGAATACAGCACACATTAGAAACCACTCAGAATAACACTGAAAACCACTCAGAATAACAGCACATACTGAAAACCACTCAGAATAACAGCACATACTGAAAACCACTCAGAATAACAGCACATACTGAAAACCACTCAGAATAACAGCACATACTGAAAACCACTCACTGAAAACCACTCAGAATAACAGCACATACTGAAAACCACTCACTGAAAACCACTCAGAATAACAGCACATACTGAAAACCACCCAGAATAACAGCACATACTGAAAACCACTCAGAATAACAGCACACACTGAAAACCACTCAGAATAACAGCACACACTGAAAACCACTCACACACTGAAAACCACTCAGAATAACAGCACACACTAAAATCACTCACACACTGAAAACCACTCAGAATAACAGCACACACTAAAATCACTCACACACTGAAAACCACTCAGAATAACAGCACACACTGAAAACCACTCACACACTGAAAACCACTCAGGATAACAGCACATACTGAAAACCACTCACACACTGAAAACCACTCAGAATAACAGCACACACTGAAAACCACTCACACACTGAAAACCACTCAGGATAACAGCACATACTGAAAACCACTCACACAATGAAAACCACTTAGGATAACAACACTTAGGATAACAGCACACACCCAGTCATAGTCAAAAGCTGTGACTGAACACACCATCATCTTTTCGCTTTCCACACAGAGGGAGGGGAGGGGTGTTATTGGGACATCACACTAAAGAGCTCTTTACCATATTTCTCCACTTCTGCTGCTTGTGAGCCAAAGCCTGGGTCCCTACAAATGGCTTCTCTGTTCATTCTGCAATGTTATCAGTCCAGCATCTTTCCTCTGTGTACCCTTTTGTCTCTTTCAGTTAAAATATCCTGGAAAATATCTGAGTGTTTTGTGTTTATATGCATTTGCAGCAAATAATTATCCTCCGAGTAAATGGCATGTATACCTGCAGCCAAACGAAATCTAATGCTTACCTCTGGAGCAATATAAGCCCTTGGCTTGTTGCTCACAGCACTTACAAGTATTATAACCATGTTTTTCTGAATAAATATATCTTTTAAAAAACTATTTTAGCAAGCCTATTTGATCTTTAAAAAAAAAAAAAAAAGCCAACAAAGTTTTCTCTGAACGGGTCTTCATATGAATCAAGGTGTTGTCTGATGGTTTGTTGTCTTCCTTCTTATGTCTGCCTGGGAAGGGGAGAGATGACAGACAGAGGAGCAATTAGAATTCAAAATAGCACGATAGAGACTCGGCAAAGGAATACACTGTACAGCAGATGATGCAGGTTCCTGAGATGCACCAAAAGGGACATAATTTGAGGGAGGGGTTGTTTTCTTCCGTACTATACCGAGTCCTGGATGCACATGAAAGAACGATGAACAACTCAAACATTTCACAAACGTATGGCAACATATGCAACATGCGAGGAATGTACTTCTTTCAACAGTTATGACGGAGTCTGAATATGAAAAATAAACCAAAAAAGCTGGCCTGAGATGTTTCTCCCTCCGACTGGTGAATGGCGGGCAGAGCACGGTTTTCTTCAGCTTATGCAGAGCGGAGAGGTAATCGTTAAATCAAGCAGCGTGAAGAGCCTTTGAGCAAAATGTCACAGGAACTACAACAACACTACTTGCCCTTAAAACTACAAGGCAGCAAGTTGCACTTAACCAATACAGACTAAAGAGGGGTGTGGGGGGGTGTGAAGGGCAGGGGGTGGGGGGTGGAGGGGGTGGAAGCTGTCACCACCATCCTGGACAGCAGGAAAAGAGCAGACGATTGGCAGATTAACGGCATCCTGCTGGCAGAACCCCTCATAAACGTCAGGTTTCACGGCAACCAGACCTGGCCTTGCTCACATTGTACAGAGAGAAAACACCCCCCCCCCCCACCCCAAGTTAAATGAATGCATACTCCCCCCTAAAACGTAGCACCTCTCCCCCATAAGAAACCCTTTTCGATCAATTATGCACCCCCACCCCAAAGAAGAAAATAAATAAATGAAACAGCTGGCTCTGCATAAATCGAATTTCACTTTGGAAAAAACATGCAAGCCATCTGCTATGGGGAAAAAAACCCAACAGTGTATGTATGTAGGTATGTATGTATGTAATGTATAAATATCTTCCTGTATGAGATAAACGCACCATGGCAAAATTCTGTACGTCACATCCAGCACAAACAGCTACTACTGCAGGTGTGAAAATCCTATTCCCGTCCAAAAGCAGCGATGTTCAACCCGGCACTCCACTCTACACACAGTGAACACTCCAGTCTTCATCTAGTACTGATACTCTAACACACAGCCGACACTTCCTCCTCGCTGCAGTGTAGAACTCGGCTATTCTGTTCGAGGCTGTGCTATACACCTAACTATATACAACTTTACAGGCAACTTGCAGCGAAGACATGACCCCCCCCCCCCCCCCCCCCCCTCCCCAACCACCACTGAATAAGCATTCAACAGAAGTGGAGCTTTTTAAAAGCGTCAATTCATTACATATCTTTCCCGCTGACGCTCTATAGAAATCATAAACTCTCCTTCTCCATGTCTATCTTTCCCCTCCATCCCCTTTTTTCTTACTTCATCCGAGGGAAACGACAGGGTCGGCCCTTCCCTTGGGTCTGTTCAGCCCCCTTTCATTCCTACTTCTCCAAAGAAAACAAAACAAAACAAAAACTGTGGTTTCTTTTTCTGCATACCCTGTCAAGTGTGCTATGCGATACTGCAATTCCCACGCCACTCACCCTGACCATGCCATACTTCCACACCCATGTTCGTATTTGTTACACCCAGGCGCCACCCCTCCACATGCTGTTGTTAATGTTCGGCCGCTTTAAGGCCATTGGCCAGTCAAGGCCCTGCATCCCAGACAGGACATTACGACAGTGACTGCAGTGTAACAAGTGCAAACTGTTTCTTTCCACTGAACAATTCACTAACCAGTAACGCTGTGTGGCCTTCTGCTTTCATGTGCATTGGCCCAGGAGGAGGGCGATCCGACTTGTGTAAGTAAGGACAAGAACAATGCTCTTCGTGATGAAGCCTTGTCTCCTGTGTTGTGTTCTTCCCAGTGCGGTAACTTACGCCAGTGTCAAACACTGAAGTGCCACCTCCTTCTTGGTCCACCCCTCCTCCCCCCCCCCCGAAAGACTTACAAGATAACAATTATCTCTCCTGCCAAAGTCGCATACGCTGGGCTTTGTCAGGCGTTTAACGCATTTTCGTTCATGTGACAGACTGCAATAGTTGCTGGCTGATCGTTCGACAAAGAAGAAGAAACATTGAACGAAACTCTCTGCGGGCCAGTTTCATCATTCAGTTTTCCATGCAAACGAACCAAACCATATCTAGTAAAACATCCATCTGGGTATACATGGAACCAGTTTTGTAACCCAATGGGTTGTTAAAACGTAAGACGAAGGCCAAGCAGTTTTGTTTTGCCCTAGGTCATAAATACTGTCATGATTCCTTTCTTTTCTCTTCATCCTTATCTTGCCACTACTCGCTGACAACGAGAAAAGAAGGCAAGACTTGTTTTAAAAGAAAGGCAAGAAAATAAAACAGAAGGACAGAAAATCAAAAACGGAAGGGAAAATGGCTGCTATAACAAACTTAAAAAAAAGG
This sequence comes from Rapana venosa, assembly GCA_028751875.1. Classification (NCBI taxonomy): domain Eukaryota; kingdom Metazoa; phylum Mollusca; class Gastropoda; order Neogastropoda; family Muricidae; genus Rapana; species Rapana venosa. The sequence goes on from CM054141.1 coordinate 2,668,265, forward strand.
TAGGGGCATGGCTACACTCAAAAGAGCCCCCGGCAACCCACAGGAAAACAGCCACGATCTGGTAAACCCTATTTTCAAAATCTAATTATCTTGTGAAAACAACTTACTGAAAAGCGCTTACACTTAGAAAGTAAGAAGGGGGAAAAAAAAGGAATCAAAACAGGGAAGAGCTACAGCTATAAAACTCTGCAACACAAAGACCAAGTAAATCCTTTCCAGCAGTGCTGTAGTCATTATCACAGCTGTCAACTCTTCACGAGTTTTTTCAGCCATCTACAGGCCCCACAATACGCTAAAAGAAGACAGAAAAAAGCCAAACAAATAAACACACACCGTGCTGAGGTCGACAGCCAGAAAGAAAGGAAAATCAAATCAGCTGGAAACAACTTTTTTTCTTCTTCTCCCAAATCTTGTCACACACGCGTTACGGAACCTGAAATGCCCCCACCCTCCTCCCACCATCCCAAGATAAGCAAAGAAATGTTACCTCGCAGTCATAAACTGGCAACACATGAGACTTACACACTGGGCATGCAATCGACCTACATGCGTAGAGTCACAGCGGTTACAACTTACACAGAATGACGATATACTATACACCCAGTGATACACAGGCATGCCCAGCTCTTCAGTAAACACACACACACACACAAACATGGCCCTTAGCATTTTGTTCGGCGCTTATAATTTCGGTCATACCACAGCTAATTTCACAATTAACCCCCCACCCCCTCAAAAGAGTTGTGAAACTTGAACAAAGAAATGTCCAGTTCACCAAGGACCTATTCCCACGATTAACTCCCACAAAACAAACTACATACTTTGTTTGACAAAAAGAATAAAATACTCTAACAAGTGACCACACTGCTGTCCCAGCGAAGCAAAAGCAGCAAACTGAAAGTGTAGAAGAAAAACTAGTGCCTGAACAGTGGGATAAGACCAAGCGACTTACCTCCACTCCGAGGTTGAAGAAGTAGCGCAGCGTGTTCATATCTGCAACAACAAGAGAGCCGTCATCAGTGAATGGAGTGGCTGAGATCACTGGCCGTGCCGGCCACCCAGACATGACAAGACACAACGACACAACACCCAAGAGAGACAGAGGAAGGAAGAGCGAAAACACGCAAAGATGCTCACAGTGAAGCTGCTACTGCTGCTGCAGAGGTTTGGCAGTTTGCTGTGCAGCAGGCGGCAAAGTGAGGGCTGGCCTGCCTGCTTGCCGTGTGTCTGTCTGTCTGTCTGCAGCGCAGCACAGCACAGCACAGCCAGGTGTGTGTGTGTGTGTAAGACTGATTGATCCACTTCTAAACAGCCAACAGCCGGCAGAGGGAGGGAGGAAGAGCAGCCACTACATGCTCTGTCCCCCCACCCCACACACACCCCCATCGATCAAGTAACTACCCCCCCCCCCCCCCACCCCTCCCAAAACCAAATCAAAGTCTACCAACCCACGGCTGTGATGACTGTTTAATTTAACTGCATCACCCACCCACACCTCACCTCCCCCACCCCCCAAGAGGGAGGGGCCTAAGTATGGTAAATGGTTGTTGGTGAGAAGGGGGAGGTAAAGGTGTGTTGGAGGTAGAATTAAAGTGAAGAAGGGGCGGTAAAAGAGCACATGGGGAGGTGGGGGGGGGGGGGGGGGGGGGGGGGGAGAGCACACCTTTTTGCTCCCCCGTGGACAGGTAAATACCGTTAACCAACTATTGACTCTTTAGTGGTTGTGATGATGTCCGGCTCAGGCAGCCAGGCCTCCTGTTCCTGTTCCTGGCCAGCATGATCCTCATCCATGACATTCAACAAACGGGACCGAGTGATCGAGATATTTTACTGTAGAACGTCATGATAACCCCGATGTGCCTGTGCGAGCGCGTGCGTGCGTGTGTGCGAGTGTGTGTGTGTGTGTGCGTGTGCGAGTGTGAGTGTGTGTGTGCGTGCGTGTGTGCGCGCGCGCGCGCGCCGATGTATGCGTGCTTTTACGCATGACTGTCCATAGGAGGATGGGAAAAAAATTTCAGGTGAGGGAAATGGTTGCTGGTGTCTGTGATTTCGATTTATGCTATTATATTATTATGTTTACTTGTTAATTGGTTTGTTTGTTTTGCTATGCTTGTAACTCGCATGAATTTCTCGTGCTTTTAAGAAACTAAAGAGTTCGTATTAGTACTGCCGACATTAAACAAGGTGCGTCTACCCAAACGAACACTATACCTAAACAAAACATTATGCCTAAACGAAACCGTATACCCAAATAAACAATACATATTAAGAAACAGTATACCCATGTAAACAGTAAATCCAAACAAATAGTATACCCAACTTAACAGTACACCCAAATAACACTAAACCCAAACAGTTTACCTAAATAAACGCTATATCTAAACAGACAGTATAACTAAACAGTGTACCCAAATAAACAATGCACTTTAACAAACAGTATACCCAAAATAAAATAAATACACCCAGATAAACAGTATACCCAAAATAAACAGTACATTTAAACAAATATACCCAAATGAACACTATACCTAAACGAGCAGTATACCAAAATAAACAATATACCTAAACGTAGCAAAACAGTATATCCAAAGAAAAAGAATACCTAATGGAAGTTATCCCAAACAAACGAGACTTGACCAGACCTAGGGGTACAGACAGTGGGATCGGTCAGAGTTGACTCCAGCTCAGGTCAGCTGCCACTGCACTCACCAGCATCTTACATTCATCCACAGCCAACACAACCCTGTCTTGGACGAAAGCATCTGGCTACCCACTTCTTTCTGATCCAGAGGTACTGTGGCCCTTCATACAGAGCAAGCGCCTGCTGGGAAAAGCCAATTTTCTATTGCCTATCCTGAAGCAATCCAGACCAGTCAAGCTATCCAGCAATCCTCCTGTCAAAGACATTCTCTCTCTCTCTCTCTCTCTCTCTCTCTCTCTCTCTCTCCTCTCTCTCTCTTCTCTCCAACAGAACTGCGGATTCGGTCAGGGGCAGTGGCATTTGTTTCTGGCCGTGTTCAGGTCAGTGAAAAGCTCAGCAGCCTATCACTTCTACACTATGATGCCTTTGATATCGGAACACAGCCCAGCTCCCTGAAAGAACTGGGACATTGTTCAGCTCGTCCAGTGTCGTTTGCAGCACTAAAAGAAAGTCAGCTGTATGGATCGGTGGTCTAGAGATAACGCGCCTGTCTAGAAAGCGAAAAGTCCGGGTCGGAAGTGTGCGGTGGTTCAAATCCCGTTTGGGCCCGAAACTTTTTCCCCATCCATTAGACCTTGAGTGGTGGTCTGGGCGCTAGTCTTTCGGATGAGACGATAAACCGAGGTCCCGTGTGTTGCACAAAATTATTCAGCGCACGTAAAAGAACCCACGGCAACAAGGGAGTTGTCCCTGGCAAAATTCTTAGAAAAAGCCACTCTGATAGGGAAACAAATACAGATTGAAAAAAAAAAAGAAAAAGAAAAGGGTGGCGCTGCTCTTGTGGCGACGCGCTCTCCCCGGGGAGAGCAGCCCAAATTTCACGCAGAGAAATCTCGTGACTTAAAGTGGTATAAATAAATAAATAAATAAATAAAGACGGCCAGCTTAATGACGCCATGACTGTTTCTCTGTTTCAGAAAAAAACCCAGTGTGACATCTTCCCCCCCCCTCCTCGCCTTGCTGAAATCCTTCAGTTGTCGCATGCACCTATGCTAGGACTGCTGGTTCATAGGTGTCACGTGTATCTTCAGTGGAATGCTAGTTCATAGGTGTCACGTGTATCTCGGCTACGTTAGGGCTACTGGTTCATAACCGTCACATGCAGCTCCTCATGGCTATGCTAAAACAGCTGGTTCATAGCTGTCATCTCAGGGTTACATTAGGACAGCTGGTTCATAGCTGTCATCTCAGGGTTACATTAGGACAGCTGGTTCATAGCTGTCATCTCAGGGCTATACTAGGACAGCTGGTTCATAGCTGTCATCTCAGGGCTATACTAAGGCAGCTGGTTCATAGCTGTCATCTCAGGGCTATACTAAGGCAGCTGGTTCATAGCTGTCATCTCAGGGTTACATTAGGACTGCTGGTTCATAGCTGTCATCTCAGGGCTATACTAAGGCAGCTGGTTCATATCTGTCATCTCAGGGCTATACTAAGGCAGCTGGTTCATATCTGTCATCTCAGGGCTATACTAAGGCAGCTGGTTCATAGCTGTCATATCAGAACTATACTAAGGCAGCTGGTTCATAGCTGTCATCTCAGGGCTATACTAAGGCAGCTGGTTCATAGCTGTCATCTCAGGGCTATACTAAGGCAGCTGGTTCATAGCTGTCAGGGCTATACTAAGGCAGATGGTTCATAGCTGTCATCTCAGGGATATACTAGGAGTGCTGGTTCATAGCTGTCATCTCAGGGGTTCAACTACTGGTTCATAGCTGTCACCTCAGGGATATGCTAGGAGTGCTGGTTCATAGCTGTCATCTCAGGGCTTCATAGCTGTCACCTCAGGGATATACTAGGAGTGCTGGTTCATAGCTGTCATCTCAGGGCTTCAACTACTGGTTCATAGCTGTCACCTCAGGGATATACTGGGAGTGCTGGGTCATAGCTGTCATCTCAGGGCTTCATAGCTGTCACCTCAGGGATATACTAGGAGTGCTGGTTCATAGCTGTCATCTCAGGGCTTCAACTACTGGTTCATAGCTGTCACCTCAGGGATATACTAGGAGTGCTGGTTCATAGCTGTCACGCACAGTTCCTCAGAACTGTCCAAATTGTGCTGTCATCTCAGGGCTATGCTAGGCCTAGGACAGCTGGCATTCAGGGGCAGGATAAGCAGCAGGCCCCGTGAAAAGACTTCTCAGGGCAAAACAGCTGCTGTTTATTGATGCCACGTGCATGGTTGGTTGCATGCACAGTTGAAATAATCTCCCACAAAGGCTATCTAAATCAGTGCAACAAGCTGTCGACACACACTAACCCCAAGTTTTTGTTCAACCTGAACTAACCACGTATGAAAAGATCATTTTCTTGGGGATGGGGTTTATGAGTTGATTTTTTTTTCTTTTAAAGAGTCTGACAACTAGTTTGTATTTGTATGAACCACAGCATGAATTTCGGGCTACTACACCCCGGGGGTAGCGCGTCGCTGCAAAAGCAGCGCCACCCATTTTTTTCTCTTTTTCTGTCTGTATGTGTATTTGTTTCCCTACCAGAGTGTCTATTTCTACAGAATTTAGCCAAGGACAACTCTCCTTGTTGCTGTGGGTTATTTTATGTGCCCTAAATGCGTATTGAACACAGGACTTTGGTTAACTGTCTCGTCCAAAAGACTAGCACCCAGACTACCACTCACGGTCTAGTGGATATGGAAAAAAGTTTCGGGCACAAACACGGATCATACCCGGATAGAAGTAAACTTTTTGCTAGGCAGGTGCATTACCTCTAGATCACCGATCAACCCACAATTAACAGTCATAAGTTTATTCAAGCATATACACAGACTTATCTAGAATTTTTTGTTTCTTCAAGTGATTGTCAATGCTTCACAAGCGCTTATTTCAAAAAGAGAGACCTTACTTTATTAACAACATTATTTTATGTGCATATTTCAAAGAGTGTTTGATTTGCGCAATCGCGCGCAACATACACACAAACACACATGCACGCACGCACTCACATACACACGCGCGCGGGCACGCACACACGCACACACACACACACAGAGGACTAACAGAACTTAAGAGTGCTTTCCGTTGAAGAGACAAAAAAGGGGGGAAAATGGACAGAAAGAATACAAGAATAAGACAAAGGGAGGAGAGTGTGCTTAGAATGCGGGCAGACTAGACAGAAAACGTGCATCACACAGACAGACACACAGAAAACTACACTAATAATTACATTCACACACTGGGAAAAAAAGGAAAGATGACAAGAAAGAGAAAAAGAAAAACCGAGAGAAAGAGACAGACAGAGAGAGTCAAAGTCCTTCGGACGAGACTATAAACCGAGGCCCCGTGTTCGAACGCATGCAGAACATCTTGTGCACACGTTAAATCCTGTTCCGCTTTTCGGAAGAGTAGGCCATTGTGTGCCGGTGGAAACAGATGACAAAATTGACAAAACTGCATACACACGGGGACTAGATGTAAAAAAGCACACGAGTGCTTATTCCATCATATTCGATATAAAAGAATAAATAAATAAATAAATAAATACAAAAGAGTCTAAGTCAAATTCTTCTATTTCGAGGATGATTAAGAAGCCATGTGCTTTTTTTTACATCGAGTCCCCGAGAGAGAGAGAGAGAGAGAGAGAGAGAGAGAGAGAGAGAGAGAGAGAGAGAGAGAGAGAGAGAGAATGAGAGAGAGGAGAGAGAGAGAGAGAGAGAGAGAGAGAGAGAGAGAGAGAGAGAGAGAGAGAGAGAGAGAGAATGAGAGAGAATGAGAGAGACAGACAGACAGACAGAGACAATATCAATGGGTTTGTCTGGGGGGTAGACGGACAGATAGACAGACACACACACACACGGACAGGGAGAGAAGCGGGCCCGGGTCCAGCCTACCTGCCAGCGGGAGGTCCTTGCCGTAGGGGTCCTGGGAGGGGGCCCAGGCCAGGTTGACCTGCCCCATCGTGTTGGCATAGGGCACGTTCACCACCGGCATCCAGTACACCACGCCCCCGGAACCTTGACCCCCCATTCCGCCCTGGGTCAAGGGCATGGAGGTCAGAGGGCAGTAGCCCACCCCTCCCGCCTCCCCGGCCTCCCCCAGGGGCACACACTCCAGACTGAGGGCCTGGGAGGTGGCGGGGGTGGTGTGCACCACACCCTGGCTGACCTCGGCTGCGCGAGACCTGCAGCACAGCACGTGCCGGGAGGTCATCACTGTGGCTACCGGCCTCACACACACACACAGACACACCATCACCTTTCACCAACTTTTACCTATAATTACATTACATAACTCATTCCTATACCATTACCAAATCCCCCCCCCCCCCACCTCCCCAATGCATATCATCAACTGACTGTGCGCGCATGCACACACACGCGCGCGCGCACGCAAAGCACACACAGTGAGCAGAGTCGTGCCTGCGCACTCGCTACCAACTCTATACACTCGCACACATTCTCTATCGACTCTCTGCATATTCTCTGTCTCATTCTCTTGTCTCTCTCTTTGAGTATACACACACATACACAATTTTTACAAGCGACGTCGATACTTTTTGCAGTTCGCTTTCAACTTCATTTTGTTTCAGAAGTCAACTGAATTAAAATGTTTCTGGGAGTTTGGAAGTTTGCTCCGAACTGAGGGGGCCTGGTGGAACTACTTGAACAACAACAACAGAAAACCGTTGACCAGATGATTGTATTCTTGGGAGAATTTGAACAAGAGGATGATGCATCCCCCATGGAGATGCCGGGGGCCTGTCGTCAGAAGTAGCATTCCCACATCTGCAAATTCTGTGCTAAGAATTCCCTCTTTGTTTCTGCCTTGTTCCTTATGTTCCTGTCAACTCGTCGTCTATTTTCGCCTTCTTGGTTCATTCTCTCGCCTTTGTTCCAGAAAGATTTAAAAGGTAACCATTCTCTCCCACGCAGAAGTCGGATGCGCTGGGCCCGACCTGTAAGATGCATAACGGCAGTGCAATTCATTTTCGCTCACATGACAAGACAATAGTTGCTGTTTAAGCGTTCGACAAAGAAGAATATTGTGACGTCTGTGGGGCCACCTTCAGCCACACGGAGACAAGTCAACAATAGACCACAGCTGGTGAGGGTGGTACCTCGAAGGCAGAATAGAGGACACAGACAAGGGCTCATTGCCACCCAGGAATATATGCAGTGTCTAGCGCCTTTCTCTTTGCTGTGAAACACAAAACACGCTCTGCAAATCAGAAATAAACCACTAGATACAACAAGTGCAGCTGACAAAGACACAGGTAATCGACTAGTCCTCTCTTTGAATGGCCAAATAATTATGGTTGTGGACATTCTGCGGCACACTTCTATCCATGTTGTCTGGGTAGGAAGGACAGGTGAATTTGGCAATATCCCTCTCTGTTTTCTGGGTAGGAAAGACAGGTGGGTTTGGCAACATCCCTCTGTTTTCTGGGTAGGAAGGACAGGTGGGTTTGGCAGCATCCCTCTGTTTTCTGGGTAGGAAGGTCAGGTGGGTTTGGCAGCATCCCTCTCTGTCCACTGTCTTTAAGAGCTCCACATATGAACAAGATGATGTGAACAGCCACTATTCAAAATAACACGCACCCTGCTGCCATCAGATTATCAAGGCTCTATCAAATTTTGGACCGACTTCAGTGAAAAAATACGAACTAAAGTGGCTCGGGCACGTCACACGAACATATGGATTGGCCAGGACCGTCGTACAGGGAAGAGTAAAAGGATGGAGACAAAGAGGCAGACACAGAAAACGATGGGAAGACAACATCAGAGAGTGGACTGGCCGTGAGTGGAACGAATCGCTACGGAAAGCAGAGGACTGCGGAAAG
>CM054141.1:2681758-2724258 GCA_028751875.1 Rapana venosa
TGTGTGTGTGCGTGCACACGTTTGTGGTTGTGTGTGTGTGTGTGTGGGGGGGGGAGTATAAGTATATGAGAGAAACTGTGTTTTGTGTGTGTGTGTGTGTGTGCGAGTGTGTGCGAGAGAGAGAGAGAGAGAGAGAGAGAGAGAGGGAGAGATGATGAGAGAGAGAGAGAGGAGTGTGTGTGCGTGCGCGCGTGCACGAACGTGTATGTGTGCGCGCGTATGTGCGCGTGCCAATATAATAGCCTAAGCAACAAACTAATGAAGGACTGAGGTCCTAGCTTTTATAAGGACTATAAGTCGGCAACTGTATTTGTTATAATATACTTCTGCCGAGTTCCCTGGTCATGCTAAAGTTTTAGTCCTGTCTGGTTGGTGAAGTCTGCAGTCTGTCACTGGTACGTCCAGGGGACCGATTTAGCAGACGATCAATTGTAATGAAACCAGCATTACTGAACACTGCTATAATTGCTTGATTCTGAATACGGGAAATACCCTCCCCCCACATACACCACTCTACAAGCTGCTGTTGTTACTGTCCGAACAACTTTATTGTTCTCTCTCTCAATGCATAATAGTACAGCACATACTTCCAGCAGATGAAGGACATCAAGACATGGACTATTTTTGTACTGCCCATATTTTCTTTTTCATTCCTCGGCAAGAGCTTCGTGGTTCACCAATGCCGAGACATTTGCTACCCCCCCACCCCCTCCCCCATTTAGGTAACCGCATTCCGACTTCAAGGATGAAGTGGGTGGGGAAGTAAACCTTCCAGAATTGCCAGGACAGTCGGGAGGCACCTCCCTACTCTTTCCGACTTTCAACTGTCGCGGGCTGTTTTGACATGCGCAAGTCCCTAAGGTCACGGGACTCGTGACGGACCGTCTGGTTTATTAAAGTCTCATCCCAAACACTTGACATTCAGTTCGATTTTCCCGTCAGACTGGGAAGAATGTGCAAGGCTGGGAATCGAACATAGAACCTCACGACTTCTTTGTTAGGCAGGTGAACAGGATGAGGCAGGTGAACATCTTAGCCATCCTGCCGCCTTTCTTCTTGTGCTGCCCGCATGAAGAAGCGGTTAGTTACACTTTTCGATTGTTTTGTCTTGTTGATGTTGTTTCCACATCACTAAGTTATTGAACTGACCTTCCTTCGTGATCTACCTCGTCTGTCCCCGTACGGAGCAAAACCTGTATAAGATCAGAAACACTTTACTGTTAATGGACTTTCACTGCTCTCTCTCTCTCTCTCTCTCTCTCCCACACACACACACACTCTTACTCTCTCTCTCTCTCAGCCTGCCTTTATTTTTTTTAAAAAGACGATGCAGAAAATTAATGCTGTAGACTGGCCTTCATCATGGTCCAGTGTAGATGGCAAGCATTAAAAAAACAACAACCCATTTCCTTTACTGAATATATAAATCATTCGAATCTCAATCTCTCTTTTCTCTCTCTCTCTCTCTCTCTCTTCTCTCTCTCTTCTCTCTCGCCTTTTCTCTCTCTATCTCTCTCCTTTCTCTCTCTCCTCTCTCTCTCTCTCTCTCTCTCTCTCTCTCTCTCTCTCTCACACACACACACACACACACCACGCGACATGAGTACTGTTGGGATGCGAGTGCTATCTTCCCGTCTTTCCTCACATTGGTGATTTAGAAGCTGTCATAAACTGCCTAATAACCAGCAGGGCTCTTATACACAGCAGGGCTCTTCATTCATTTCATGTTGTTTACAGACCCACCAACCACGAAGGCCATATCAAGGCTGTCACCTTATTCAAATTCAGCAACAAACCGCATTCACCGTCAAATCAAAATCAAACCATCTAATCCCTTCATATATCTCACACTGTCAAATCTGAGAAAAAGGGCACCGTTTAAATAACAAGTATTTTATTTCTTATCCCCGAAGTCGGAGTGTGCCTACCTTAATAGTACGTAAGCAGTCTCGTACGCAAAATCTCACCTTTGGCGAGCCTCGGAGCTTTAGTTGATAAACGGGAAAAAACACTCCTTAAGGCCAACAAAATCACGCCATACTGAGGACTTCAGCCATTTTGCATGAATTCATCATTCCCAGGTTTGGTGTTGTATTTTTTAATCGTTAAAAAGGATAATGAACACTTTATATAAACGAATAAGAAAAAGTATCATATGGGCAAAAAACACTGCCTAAAGGACATACAGTGCCCATCCCTTGTTTACAACATGAGAGCCTGGTCATAAGAACAAAACAGGCAAAATGTCATATAACGTATACAAATATTCGCAAAATTTGCTTGAGAAATGCTGGAGAAAGAAGTGGGAATGCTAAATGAATTAAGCAAGTGAGAAAAGAAAAGGTAAAAAAAAAAAGAAACAGAAAAGAGATTTCTAGCACAGAATTAGCAGAAGGTGGGGGTGCTGTTTATAAATACTGAAAAAGTCCTCGGCACCCCCACGGGGGAGATCAGGGATCTGGAGTACACAAACTAAGCTGCGATATTTTATCCTACAGCTGGGTGTAACTTTATCAGGGGTGAGCCAGCATTTATTGCAGAACATAAAAACGTATGGCCGGGTAGCTGTACTAATCAATGTGCCTGTTCTTGTCCTCCCTGCAACGATCATACTCCCCCCCCCCCCCCCAACACGCGCGCGCGCGCGCGCACGCACGCACACTCATACTCACAAATCTTCGAATTTGAACCGATTTTTTAAACGATAAATGTCTCACTAGTTTAAAAAGAAAATCAAATCAAAAACCAAAACCAAACCCTCAAAACGTGTAGCAGAATGTATGGTACAATGTGACAAGCAGCCTTGCAAAATAGCAACGCGCGTCAAGTATTGAGTTATTATCGAAAGTATGTTTGCCTATTTAGTGTTTTAAGGGTTCCTTTTTGCCGTTTTGTTCTCTTGCTTGCAGCTAAACCTGTGGACAGAAGTTTGGTGGCCTAGAGCATACAGCTTTTGAATGTTTTCATGGAAAAAAGTCGTACTTCTCAATGTATGGAAGTTCTAACTATACAACAGCCTGTGTGCTAGCAGTAGTCTTTAGATTTTGTCTATATTCGGGCATAAATAGAGAGACAGAGAGAAAGTGCGTGTGCGTATGTGTATGTGTGCGTGCGCACGCGCGTGTGTGCGTACATGCACGTTGCGTTGGCATTTATGATTTAGCCGGCAGCTGTTTTATCACTGGTAAGGGGGGAGATAAATGCTACATTTTATTTCCCCCAGACCTGGCCACCAAGCGATTCATGTAGGGTTATGCCACGATGCCCTTTTTACAAGGCAATACGCGTCACCCCCCTGTGACCGCGACTGCAGGCAAGGTATCGTGGCTGAACCCACCCCCACCCCCCACCACACCCCAGCTGTCGGAGATTGCGTTTATGACAATCTTACTCCATATGCGGAAAAGCTAAACTTTTTTGAAGCATTCATTTTACATCACAGTAAAGAGCAGCCTTTGGGTAAGACAAACTGAGGACTCGTAGGCGAGTAGAACATCTTGGGCACACGCTAAATTCTGTTCCGCTTTTCGGAAGAGTGGGCCATTTTTGTGGCGGCGGGAACGGATGACAAAATTTGCATATACGTATTAGTAACAACAACAAAAAAAATATATATATATATATATTTACAAAATTGTATGCACATGGAGACTGGATGTAAAAATGAACACGAGAGCACATTTCATCATCCTCGAAATAAAAGTACTTACAGAAAAAAAAAGCGGTAGGCATCTGGACTGGTTACAAAACCAATGTTGTGCGGCGGGTGAAACCGACCTGTTACATCAACCCATTGATCTCGCCACTGTTGGAAAGAAATGAAAGCTCGCCTTTGTCTTTCTGTTCCGCAGAGACCGTGATGTAACCACCACTTTCCCTGTGCTTTTCCTTTCTTGTGCCAACACTGGCACTCCACGTATATTTATATATATATAATACTCGTATTCCACGTACGCCTTGTTCCCCTTTCGACATTACCCTTTCTTGAATTGCAGACACTAACTAAACATCGACTTAAAACGGTTAAAGTTCAGTATTAAAAGTCTGGTTTAAAGTATACATACATTATCAAAGGTCTTGTTTTATGGCGTAGCTCGATAGAAAAAGCGTGGTTTAAAATGTAGAGATATCATATTAAAAGTCTTCTTTCAGCTGAGATAGAATATTAAAAGTCTTCTTTCACTACAGCGATGACCGTTTTCTACAGCTGGCCAACCAGATGGTGCCAGTATCACTTGTCGTATCCTAGCTCCAAGCCAAATTGGCGAGCACTTTTCCCCCCCATACAACAGCTGAGAGACGCCATACACGAGTGGTTAGGACCATTCGACTTGAGCCCTATGGGTCCATTAAGTCTGGGTTCGAATCTCGGCGTCGTCTGGTGAATTAAGGCTGGCGATTTTTTTTTATGGTCTTCCATGTCAACTTAAGTGCAGACCTGTCAATGCCTTAATTCCCTTCGTGTATATATACATGCAGAAGATCAAACATGCACGTTAAAGATCCCAAAATTCATGTCAGCGTTCGGTGGGTTACGAAACACGGACATACTCAGCATACATCCCCGAATGAGACTATAAACCGAGGCCCCGTGTTCGAACGCATGCAGAACATCTTGCGCACACGTTAAATCCTGCTCCGCTTTTTGGAAGAGCAGGCCATTGTGTGCCCGTGGAAACAGATGACAAAATTGACAAAACCGCATACACACAGGGACTGGATGTAAAAAAGCACACGAGTGCTTATTTCATTATCCTCGATATAAAAGAGTAAATAAAATAAATAAATAAAGTCGGAAAGCGGCTGCCTTCATGATAGGTAAAATCGGTCGCATACGCAGTCTCACCCCTGGTAAATCTCGGGGCTCTAGCCGAGGAACGAAACAAAACCCCCAAACAACGGTTCAGTCAAGCTCTGCCTCCTTCAGAAGCACGGTTTTAAGAGGGGAGGTTTGCCAGAGGGCGATGCCATCAATGCCAAAGACCCGCTACTTGTGCACTGCCCGCAGTGGCCCGCGCTGTGGAGAGCCATCCCACCAGCAACTGTACCGCTGCGAAAAGACACAATGAATCGGCCACTTCTCCCCGCCCCACCATTCTGTAGTCAGTCTACTTCATAGACAATGGGTCAAGAGCCCTTTGACTAAACTGTCCCCCCCCCCCCCCCCCCCCCCACACACACCACCTTTTCAAGCCCATCGCCTTTGGAGAGGGAAGGGCAGAGAAGGGGGAGGGGTCGGTTTCAATGATATTCATACATACACCCATTTCGTGACTTTCTATACCAGTTCTCTACACTTTCGTGCACAAGAGATGTGAGAGAGAGAAAGGGACGGGGGTGGGGGGGGGGGGGGAGAGAGAGAGAGAGAGCGAAAGGGGAGAGAGAGAGAGAGAGGGAGGAAGGAGAGAGAGAGAAAGGGAGAGAGAGAGAGAGCAGGGGGAGAGAGAGAGGGAGGGGGAGACAAGGAAGGGGAGACAGAGGGGGCGGGATGGACAGAGAGGGGGGAGGGAGAGCGAGAGAGAGAGAGGAGAGAGAGAGAGAGGGGAGAGAGAGAGAGAGAGAGAGAGAGTCTCAAGGTCATATTTGATAGAAAAAGGTTCAGAATGCTAACACCATTTGTTAGAGATATAAGCATAACTGAAATCTCTCACACATGTGGGATAAACCAAAAAAGAGGCTTAAAACAGATGTGTGATGGTTTGAGACATACACTTTTTTTTAATCAATGTTAATAAAGACGGCACATAATAAAAACGAGGTATTTAGAGGTATTAAATCGTTCACTGAGTTAGACTGTGATGTATTAATTCAAATGATTTACGAAGGGCTTTCAAAACTGGAAGAACTATTTTAACGACTCACCTAACTGGGCTATTGGGAGGTTTTGAAAGTCGGAACCTACAACAAATGAAAGAATTTTTAAGGTACATAATCGTTCAAATGCTCGATCACAATTTCCAAGAAATGACAAAGATAACATGGACACAGTTATTAGGATGGGCACAGTTAGCAGGGTCTTTTTTCTGAAAGAATCTTTTATTTCAGTACTTCTGAGGACATTTTTCAACAGGGCCAAGATCTGTACCCGTTTGGTTTTTGTTTGGGTTTTTTTGGGAGGGGGGGGGGAGGGGCAGCTTAGTAAAAAATAGAAATTGATAGATATAAACTACAGTTCGACAATCTTTTTTAATTAGTTCATAACTTTTAAGTGGCATTCAATATATTTTACATAAATCCTTATACTCATTTCTTTACATTTTTGTCGGTGGGAACGGATGACAACATTTACAAACTAAGTATACAAGGGGAATGGATGTAAAAAAAAAGCAGTAAGTGCTTATTCCATTATCCTCGAAATAAAATAATAGAACAGAACATTATCCAAAGATAGAAACAAATCTTTTTTTTTACATACACTTATTTACTCCTTGATGTGTGTTCTTCGCGTTAGTCTTGTCTTCATAATCAATTTAACAGCTACGGCATCATCAATCTCTCCATTTTGTTACGTGTGGTCTTTTCTTCTGTCAGAATGGCCTCCAGACGCTATCATACATTCTGTGAGAATTCAGATGTCAGTTTGCGCAGTTATGCATTATGGTGTGGAACTGGAGGTTTAATAGGAAAGGGAGGAGGTAGGGAGAGAGGGAGAGAGAGGGAGAGTAAGAAGAGAGAGAGAGAGAGAGAGAGAGAGAGAGAGAGAGAGAGAGAGAGAGAGAGAGAGAGAGAGAGAGAGAGAGAGAGAGAGAGAGAGAACTCTGAAATGTAATGAATACAGGCCAACAGCCCCTTTCATGGGGGGAAACATAAACATTTTCTGACATAATATATAACATGATCAAGAAACACAATACTGGTACTACATGAACATGTTCACTGAAAGAAAAAAATCAAACAAAACAAACAACTGCGAGAGAGAGAGAGAGAGAGAGAGAGAGAGAGAGAGAGAGAGAGAGAGAGAGAGAGAGAGAGAGAAGAGGGGGGTGGTGTGTGTGTGTGTGTGTGTGTGTGTGTGTGTGTGTGGAGAGAGAGAGAGAGAGAGAGAGAGAGAGAGAGAGAGAGAGAGAGAGAGAGAGAGAGAGAGAGAGAGAGAGAGAGAGGCGCAAGCAGGAGGTATGCTATCAGCCTGTTGAGAGCCGGCCATGGTAATCACACACACACACACACACACACACTTATACACACACACACACACTTATGCACACAGAATGCACATGAATGCTTGGCTGCATGTACTTTCTTTTTATGCTCATGTCATACGGTTGAGCTTAAGTTCAGGACATGTCAATCTACCCAAACTGTATGTATCACACACCAAAACAGGATGCTCCTATGTGCAAAAGATCCCATCACACTAAATACTACTAACAAGCTATTTAACTATATGATTAAAAGAGATATAAGCTGAACAAGTACCAGGTCAAAATTTTTAATATGCAAATTCAACAGTTAGTGTAATGTATAAGCATGGCAACAGGGACTTTTAAAACAAGACCTAAAACGAAGAAGAACCCGTAACAATGCTGAAAGTATGAAAGGGCAGGCAGACGCAAGTTTCAAAGAAAGCAGAGAGAACGTATACTTATGGGGAAAGGAAAAGAATATCTATTTCCATCTGTGGTTTTTATGCCCAGCAATACCTGCCCAAGAATCGGGTAAGAGAACGCCATGAAGGCAACTCAAACATCTGTAGAAAAAAGTTGTACGCTAACGAACCCCACAAAGCCCGTTGCTGGTGTTTCATCATCATTGATCCACCGTTAACCACACAAAAGAGCATTTGCTCCACTGAATCTATGCAATACACTGGTCATCAAATTGCAATATACTGGTCAAAAATTCCTCCGGGAATCAAGGAAAAAGTCAAGTCAAACCTTTTTCAACATCTTTCTCCTAATACCGACCATACCCACTTCTATACGCCTTCGTCGAACATTCAGACAGCAACTTTTGTCGTCTGTCCTACGAGCTAAAAATTGATAAGTTGTGCTGCTGTTCAGTGCCTGGCAGATTAGTCCCGTCCAGCGCATCCGACTTTCGCGCAGGAGAAAATTTAAAGTTGAAGTCTTTTTGGCAAAAGGCAGGAGAATGGACCAAGAAGGCACAAAAGAAGACAGGAAGGAGGTGACGGAAAGAAAAGGAGCTAGGCAGAACTCCCAGCACAGAATGTCAAGAAGGTGGAAATGCTGTTTATACTGACAGGCACCTGGCATCCCCACAATGAACACATGCCGACTTTTGGTAAAATTTAACTGATTTCGTTACAAAACATTTCAAAATACCCCCCCCCCTTCCCCGCACTCCCTCCAAGAAAAAAAAATCAGATGAAAGAGTCGTTCGTCAGATTAAAAATAAAGTAAATAATTCAATAAGCATGCAGCTCTCCATTACCACCACAACACCCTCTTTTTGTTAAAAAAAAATTTTTAAGCAGAAAATTGGTACCGAATACACTGCAGGTGTGTAAATAAATAAATCCATTGAGCAAATGAGTAAATAAAATGCAAACGGATGGACAGTCAATGCAGAAAACTATGAAAGACGGCCAGAGAACTGTGAAGTCAGTCAGTCAGTCAGTCAGTCAGTCCGCCACACCCTAACCCCCAGCCTGCCTGCCTGCTTACCTTGCTTGCTGGCAGCACTCAGCGGCAGAGGTCGTAGGCAGTTGTAGGACACCGTCTTCCTGCAACACACCAGCAATAGTCACCGGTAACACTGCCGTTTTGTACAGAAAACAACACACCGTGGGTGACATTTTCTTCACATAATCATCTTTAAGACAAACAAACAAACAAGCGAAATCCTTCCCAACTTAAGTAATCAAATAGTCCAGGATTACAATGTTGTTCAAAGAAACAAGACAGATTCTAAAATGATTCAGTCTCTGAGAAAGGAGTCAGAGAACGTTGACGCTATTGAGAGAGGAGTGTAATACACACACACACACACACACACACACACACACACACACACACACACACACACACACACACACAGAAGTGTACACACACGCACGTGCGCGCGCGCACATCCCCCCTCTTTCCTTTGCTTGGCAGCCAGCGATACGTCTTCCTCACAAGCAGTCAATAATATTACAGTTTTTCAAGTGCATAGATATTCAGCATGACTGTTGAAGGACTGCCACAACACTGGCATGTCTGCTCAACGCTATTCTGCAGAACATGGTTTTGTCACCTAATAAAATCGACGAGAGAGGTCAACAAACTGTTGCTGTGCTGAGACAGAGGGCAAACACTTCCAGGCAGCTCTTTGTGACTGGAGACAACCGCGTAATGTTCAAGTGTCCGTCCCAAGTTAGATGAGACAGAAGGAGGGCAAAGGCACACCATGCTGAGGTAACCAATACAGGCTGAGAAAAGGTAACAGTTCAATCCATTTCAGGATTGTTTTTACCAATCCCACCCAGGTTGTAATATGCTCAAGCTCGGAATATGCTCATGAGTCACGAGAGAAGAAGCACACAGTTACTGCTTACTTTTTCCCCTGTACCCCCTGGGCTCCTCTTTCACTGTCTTCAAGTGACCCCAACCCAGTAAAAACAATATTAACAGGATAGTCAAACTGACCTTCAAACAGTAACAGTAAATATATTGTTCGATAAAGAAACATACGGTCCTGTGTAGTTAAGACAGAGAAAGCGATGAGGAGGAAAGAGTTGTGACTGTTCCAGTATGTGCTGACGGTGACAGTGATACAGAACGTATGGTTAGCCAGTGCAGCAGAGTCCAGGGCTATTCATGTGACTTAATGCAGTGCGTAATGAATTATGTGACAACTGCTGCAAGGAAATGGGTGATCTCCATCACTGTCAAAGAAGTGCCAGTGATCAGTAAAACTCAAGTCGTGACAGAGATTCTCTTGACTGCGTAGTTACTGTTTTATTACTGCCTTAAGTCATACACTGATGATATGGGTATACAATACATTCCATGATATGGTAACCATGCTGCGCTGACACTTCTTGCTGTCTATTTCACATGTTTCTGGATTGTTTGTTTGGTTCTTCCCCCACTGTCCCCATGTGAAAGGGCTTAAAACCTCCCACATCAAAATCGTCTATCTCACACCCCCTCCCCCCCTTCCCTATCTCTCAACGAAACCCAACAGTACAAATACATTGTAATTGAGGAAACCATATGGAGCATACTGCTCAGCAATTAAAACGGACAAATATAGGCCATCTTATTTCCCTGTAGACAACACTGCCTGAATGGCCGTTGACAAAAAGCTGAATGGATACTGTCAGACTGCAGCTGAGTGGGGTGCGTCCTCACGATTCAGGGACAACAAAGGAGCAGATTCTAGTGGTGGCCCCCAACAGCGATGCTGCTTTAGAGACGGTTAGATCACAGCAAACTCTGTGCTTTTGCTTCATTCCTGTGTAGACCCATCAAACGTAAAGCCAATTGTTGAATCTACGGAATATAATGGATAACCTGGGCAGACCCACGTAAAATTTGGCTGCTCTACCCGGAAAACCGCGTCTATTATGCAGCGCTACCCGGTTTTCTTGTCTGCTCCTAACTATGGTGGTGGGCTTTCAAAACAGAGTTTGACCAAAGACTAGTCCCTAGTTGCTGTGAGTTTTAACGTGTGCTCAGTTCACGTTGCACGGGGGTTTTGGGGTATATTTGCTGTCCAGAAAGACTACCACCTTGACTGTTACTGACGGTAGGAGGGAAAAATCGGCTTCAGATATACATCAAGCACTGAACCTCTCACTTTCTGTACGTGTGGATCCCCTCTCTAGCAACACTGTACCACTGGGCCATGACGATCGGCAAATCTTTATGTGTTAGCTGTCAGTTGCTCATGCGTGCTTCTTGCTCGTGCATTATCTTTCTGTTTTCGGAACCAACGAAGAAATCATGTGGGAGTGTGTTCTCTAACCTTCTCTGCTGCCAATCACCGTGGTGTCTACAACTGCGAGCACAAATGCTCCCCCCCCCCCCCCCCATCCCCTCTGTTCATGTATGTTGAACCCCAGGACATAGTTTCGTGATCAATTCAACAGTGTAACTAAAATCGTCGACAGAAAACTTTTTTTCAATGAGCCAGTCGTGTCATTAACACCACCCAGCGAGCATCTTTGTTAAGGAGAGAAATTTACAAACCGCATACACACGGGGACAGGATGTAAAAAAGCACACGAGTGCTTATCCCTTTACCCTCGATATAAAAGAATAAATAAATAAATAAACACACACACACGAGAGAGAGAGAGAGAGAGAGAGAGAGAGAGAGAGAGAGAGAGAGAGAGAGAGAGAGAGAGAGTGATCTGAACAGTGAACAGATTTTTCATAAAGAAGCCATTAGCTCGTACATGAAAGGGGCTGCTGATCACATCTACATACTGGGGGTGGGATGGCCTAGCGGGTAGACATTTGCGCTCACCGAGGTTCGAACTGCAAACGCAAGCCGGATATCTTATTTTATATCTTAAGCGCTTTGATTTGTCTGTGCAAGATACAGCGCTATATAAATTCCATTTATTATTATTTATTATTACATCTTGAACACACGTTAAAACCTGTTCTGCTTTTCGGAAGAGTAGGTCATTCATAAAGTCATTCATAAAGGAAAGCAGAAGACTGCGGGGAGTAGAGGATGCTAGTTGCAAAATCTTCATTTGTGCCCCCACGGTCCAAGGGACTACGGGATAGGTGAGGTCATTCATGAACAAACAATGCATTTAAAAAACCGTATACACACTGGTGTAATCAGACATCAGCCCCGAAGCAGAAATGTAGCTACCTTAATGGTGGGTAAAACGGGGGGAAATGTATAATTATAAGAATACACGGTTAAGTACAGCCGTGACAATTTCAAATAGATCTGCATCTAGAAACTACCAACTACAGGAAAAAACCAGCACAAAAACAAAACAAAACCCAAACTTATGACATTATATCTCTCACTGTAAAGGCCTTGCATAAGTGTATAGCCAAACTGCTAATGACATTAGGATTACTGCGTTCGAAGAATAAACAGTCTTATGTATTAGGGTGGACGATGTCATTTGCTGCGATATGGGTTTTTTTGGTTGATATGTTTTTGCCTAATGTCATTAAAGCAGGAAATGATGAAACAAAACATGTACCCCATGCATCTTCTGTTGCTTCACCACATAAGGGATGTTTTGTATCAGATTCACTACGCACTCTGTATCTAAGTTTATGAACATACATATCTGACACATCCAGTCTGAATTTAGCCATTTTTCTTTTGAAATGCATATCCACGTCAAGCTTTAAATAAGAGAGAGAGACAGACAGAGAGAGAGAGAGAGAGAGAGAGAGAGACACACACACACACACACACCACAGAGGCACAGAGAGTTAAAATAGTCTCCGGCTTTTATCTTTAAATGTGCATACACACAACACAACCAGAAATGGGAAAGAATTCAGATTGGGGACGTTTACGATTTTCCAAATTAACTTCAGTGGCAAACCTGCCAGTGCCTCAGCCTCTGCGATTTGATTTTTTTAAAAAGAAGACTGAGATCAAAACTGATGCGCTGACCAAAGACCCAACATTTACGCCAGGATTCGGTAAGTCACCGACCACGACAAACACCAAAGCAATATCAGCAAAATGACGGTGGTGATGCAAACGAGAGACGTGCAAGGGGAAGAGGATGATAAACTTCTTCTTTGTCGAACGCTCAGACAGCAACTACAAGTTAGTTCTTCAGTTTAACGTCCTTCCACTAATTAGTGATTTCATACGGGGAAAGTGTGAATGAGTGAGTGAGTGAGTGAGCGAGTGAGTGAGTGTGTGAACGAGTGTGTATTTGTGTGTGTGTGGGGGGGATGCACATAGCTAATTATCCGCATAAAGCACCTATAAGAAACACCAATTAAAACAAGAAAGTTGAAGGAAAGAAAAAAAAGCTTAAACACTAATTTTGCTATTCATGCACCTAGTAAACATCGTTAAACTATAAGAATCTGATAATAGGACTATGACTTAATGGCAATACGATTTCTATTAATAATGGAATGTCTTTCAGAATTTGCTCTAAGCAACAGACTGTGAAAACAGGGGGAAGGGGAAAGTTTTTCAAGTCTCTGCATTCTAAAAAAATGTAAGCAATGGTAATATTTTCGCCACATATACAGGTACAGCAACTATTATAGCCTGTCATATGGCGAAAAATGCGTTGTACTGCCGTTAAGCGCCTGACAGGTCAGGCCCAGTGCATCCAACTCGGCATAAGAGAGAATTCTTATCTTTTAAGTAAAAAAGGCAGGAGAATGGAGCAAAACAGCAGAAAATAGAAAAGACGGAGGTGACAGTAAGAAAATGACAAGAAGGAGGGAGAAGAGAAAGAGGAAAGAGAAGAGAGAGAGAGAGAGAGAGAGAGAGAGACAGACAGACAGACAGACAGAGACAGAAAGAGAGAGGGGGGAATTTCTAGCACAGAATTTCTTGAAGGTGGGGATGCTAATAGATAAATTTATACAGGCAACTAGAAAGGGTAATTGACTACAGGTGGACTTTGTCTTCCCACCTGACTCTAAATCTTCAAGGGGACATACCTTCACACATCCTGCCTAAACTACGCCACTAACCCTCTCTCAGGTCTACGTTGAAGAGGAGGAATGGGACTTACGCCTTGTCCTCAACAGCTGCTGCCTTTGATCTATCCCAGACACTTTCTTGCCACAGCCCCCTTAGCTACTTTACATCCAAAGCACATTCTAACCGTTTCACATTCATCCCAGCCTCTGGTGTTCAGCAATAGCAGGCCTAAGACAGTGGCCTTCTTTTCCTCAACCTTCTTTGTGTCTATTGAAGCAGTGGCAGATGGTCCAGATAACCTCAAGTCAAAGCAATATCTCCATACTCAATACAATATCCACAATATAAATAATACCCTAATTTCCACAGATAACATAATTCTATCAATAAAGCCAATAACCCTATACAAGGCCAACGACTTAAGGACGGTCCCCCGCTGTTGGTGGTGCAGAGCACACAGCGCTGCTGCCGGCTGATCTTTATTGACTGAACAAACGGCTGATCTTTATTGACTGAACAAACACAACGGTCTTTTATGACTGACCACTGACAACACTGCACGTGACTCTCGCGCTCGTGCCCAGATGCACAGCTGTACGTACAGAGCAATGACTGGAGACAACTTGGGGCTCAGCAGGAGACTCGAGAACGATGCAGCGACAGGTAGTAAACTGACACGAACAAGTTTTTCTTCGGAACATTTTCCAAAACGGCACGTCTCAAACCTAAACCAGGCTAACGTTCTGGCCTTGAAGGACGGATAGACAGACAGACAGACAAGACAGACAAGGAGGTAAAGACACAATGTTTCAGAAAATGTGTTCAAGAAAACCCTTTTGGACACAAAGCTGGTGTGATACTACAACTGATTTCTGGTAACATATTTCATAAATTAATACCGATTCAGACCTCAAAGGAGGGTTGGAGGGGGGCCTTGTGGTTAGTGTTTTGCGCTCGCATTATGACGGTCCAGGATCGAAGCCCGGGTTTGAACCACCACCGAGACACCCGTTCACGGGGATTTTCTTTTTCATTGGAGTTATCAACATCTGTACTCAATCAGCTACCCCAAAAGTCTAAGCAAGACTATAAACACGTGTGCGCCCACACGCAGAACATCTTGCAAACACATTAGAACAAATTCCGTCTTTCAGAAGAGTAGGCCATTCGTGACCATAAGAACGGATGAGAGATTAACAACCGCAATCACACGGTTATCATGTTTAGACATCATCCCCGAAGACTTAATGCGGCTACTTTAATGGAGGGTAAAAACGGTCCTATACACAAAATCTCGCCAGTGTTGAACCTTGGAACACTAGCCCAGAGCAAAACACATAAAAAGCTCCCAAGCTCCGTGTATAACGATTCAAACTACTACGTCATGAAAACTAGGGCTGTAGGCACGCACAGAAGTATGGGTCCACTGCAGACAGATAAAGGCTGCACTGCGACATGGGACACTGTCAGCGTGTCATGTCTGAAGCCTTTGTTTGGGTCTTTGTTCACGGGTGATGTATGTCAGCCACAGGAAGACAAGACTCGTGAACATAGGTCACCATGGATGAACAGCATAAGAGTTTCACGATCTGATCTTGGGACTACCTCTGCTCTGGTTAGTCTTGGGACTAATGCTAACAGTCTTGGCCATGGAACAAATCTGGTGGACTAAATAGTAAGGATCGCGCTCTCTCCTCAGAGGGGACTTTGCTCTCTCCTCAGAGGGGATTTTGCTCTCTCTACAGAGGGGATTTTGCTCTCTCTCCACAGAGGGGACTTTGCTCTCTCCACAGAGGGGACTTTGCTCTCTCTCCTCAGAGGGGATTTTGCTCTCTCCACAGAGGGGACTTTTCTCTCTCCTCAGAGGGGACTTTGCTCTCTCTCCTCAGAGGGGTTTTGCTCTCTGCACAGAGGGGACTTTTCTCTCTCCTCAGAGGGGATTTTGCTCTCTCCACAGAAGGGACTTTGCTCTCTCTCCACAGAGGGGACTTCAGAGGGGATTTTGCTCTCTCCACAGAAGGGACTTTGCTCTCTCTCCACAGAGGGGACTTTGCTCTCTCCTCAGAGGGGACTTTGCTCTCTCCACAGAGGGGACTTTGCTCTCTCCTCAGAAGGGACTTTGCTCTCTCCTCAGAGGGGACTTTGCTCTCTCCTCAGAGGGGACTTTGCTCTCTCCACAGAGGGGACTTTGCTCTCTCTCCTCAGAGGGGATTTTGCTCTCTCTCCTCAGAGGGGACTTTGCTCTCTCCACAGAGGGGACTTTGCTCTCTCTCCTCAAGAGGGGATTTTGCTCTCTCCACAGAGGGGACTTTGCTCTCTCTCCTCAGAGGGGACTTTGCTCTCTCTCCTCAGAGGGGACTTTGCTCTCTCTCCTCAGAAGGGACTTTGCTCTCTCTCCTCAGAAGGGACTTTGCTCTCTCTCCTCAGAAGGGACTTTGCTCTCTCTCCTCAGTAAGAAGTTTAACTATGTCGTCAAGCTGAACAGCAGTCCTGCCTTTACCATCTTCCTTTATATGTGTACGTGCAAACACTACATTAACTGACCCATTTCTTCTCCATCTTCACGAGGAATCATTGTTAGAGGCACTGCACTGAATTCTTCAGGAAGCTTGTCGTGATCAAGTCAAACCTGCAGGTAAGGTGCTACAACCACACAGTTGTCCCCATCCCCTCAGCATCAAAACGATCATAATAAAATTCTGTAAATCCTCTCATGAAAGTATGTAAATCATGAGCGCTTTGATTTGTTGCTTTACAAGATTCAGCGCTATATAAATTCCATACATTATTATTATTATTATTATTATTATAAAATCTTGTAGATCATGTCGTAAAGAATCATAAAATTCTGTAAAATGATGAGAGTGTATGGCAGTTCGATATAACACCCGAATTATCACCCGCAAGCAAAAAATGTAAACAGTTGGTCATACCTTTGTGCCGAGGAATCTCAGCATGTGAAGTGTATCATTCTGGTGGTACTTTGCCACAGCAAAATCCTCCAGCACTGCGCTGGCCACAAAATTAATCAGGACAGGCGATGCAGATCATGTGCAACAGCTGCTGTTTGGATTGATTAAGGAACTCCAGAAACAGAAGATTCTGGGAGTGTCGGTGGTCTTCCTCGTTACCCATTTCCACAATAACTGTGGTGTGATAACCCAGACATTCCTAACACGTTACGCTGCCGCTAGGAGAGTTCTGACCCCCTGCTTAGGGTATGACTTTTCTGAGAACAGGCTTCCATTGCCACTCGTACGCATGACCTTACACACGTGCATACAAAATTCATTACAAACACACACAACACAGTATGCGTGCCCTTGTACACCTCCCTCCCCTCCTCCCCCCCACCCCCCAAAATTACCACTGGGATAGTAAAAAGAAGAGGAAAGGTGATGGGAATCACTGCACTGTTCCCCTCCCAAGCCTGGTCTGTCATAAGCCATGCACAGAGACTGCCGACATCCATATCCCCCCCCCCCCCCCATCCCTCTGTTTGTCTGATTCACAGTCACATACACATGCGTGCGCGCACACACACATACACACACACGCGCGCGCACACACACACATACATACACAAACGCGCGCGTGCGTCCAGTGATTTGTGAGAAGCACGTGAGACAGGGCAGGCTGGCAGATCGATGCGGCAGCTGCTGTGGCCTGGCCGTTCATCGAACTGCTTTTAATTTGACACTCCCTCTTTTCGACTGTTACGGGGGGGGGGGGGGGGGGGGGGGGGAGAGAAACTTATCGGCCAGTTTTTCACGGACCAGTGCACAGCAAACTTGGCAGATAATGTTACCCCACAAGTTGTTGGGTTATTTTTCTAACCCTTTTTTTTTTTTTAGCTCACAAGTTGATCCATTCAGGTTTCTGCTCCTCCGCAAATGTCACCTTTTTTTTTTCCATCCCGTTATTTGGTCACAGTGAAACGAAAATGTCACCCGGATATTTCTTGGTGCAGAAAAAAACACATGTACAGGCATTGATGTCCACAGAACTAGTCTATGCGCTTAGAAAGGCCGTTACTTGTACTCCAAAAGTCGCGGTACAATGGAGGTTTTCTTGTGCTGGAAAATCGGTTTTTGGAAGGACGCTGAGCAAAAAATACTCTGGGAAAAACACGCGCTGGCCACGGTAATGGCACAAGTAGGGGGAACTCTCCACCCCCACCCCCGCCCTTAAAAAAATCAAAACAAAAAACTAACTAACAACCATCCCCCCCCCCCCCCCCCCAAATACCCAACAACAAAAGCCTAAACCAAACAAAAAAAAAGAAACCACCTTATAAATACCTGTTGGACAAAATGCCTACATACCATCAGACCAACACCTATTTGGCACGAAACTGACAATATGGCATAAAATTACACCTTCATGAAATTCGGCTTGCCGCAAAAACACCAGCTTTATTAACAATAAAACGCCATTTCTATACAAACTGCGACTTTTGGATAGGTACTGGCGTAAAAAAAAATTAATTAAAAAAAAGTACCTCTACACAAATGTCATTTTAAGAGATTACTTCATATGCTGTATTATCTTTAATATTACACACCTCATATTTTTCTTAAGAACTTTCCATATACAACAAAGTTTGTCACCTTTGGAAGGGCATCAATATGAAAACAAAATTCCATTTTAAGGATATCAATATGTAAAGACGGTAAGACATCGAAGTGAAAGAGAAGTATCATCTTCAGAAAAGCTGGTATGTGCCCAGATCGTCATCTTGAAGGTCATTAACATGCAATTATATATATATATATATATATATATATATATATATATATATATATATATATATATATAAAATGTTAATGACTTTTAAAAGGGTAAAAGGTAAAGGTGTTCCAGCAACCTATGCGATCATTGGTGAGCAGCTTTTCAAGGGGGGAGCATATTGAGGGCGATGCCCATCACTCCTCCCTCGCTGCTGTACTTTCCTATCCCTAAAGAGTGCAGTTACCCATTTACAGCTGAGTAAACTGGGGAGCTGTACAAGGAGCACAAAACGGTCACCCATCTACCTGGTAACCACGCTCAATGCTGCTTATCCTTAGCTTGGGGAAAGCGAGTGCTCTAACCACTGAGCTATCCCTCCACCCCACCCCGGATTTTATTACGCAACAACAACAATAAAAACTCACTTTCAGAAGAACATCAATATGCAAAAGATGGGGAGGGGAGGGACAGTACAGGTTCAGTGTGTCGCGCTCATCATCATAAAATTTCGGCTGGCTTTCTGTTGTTGATATCTGACGGAGGAAAAGAAGTTGGGGACGGGAGGGAGAACCACAGGGGCACACACTGATGACACTGCTGTGTACATGTCGGTACCCTCGTACAGTTAAAAACGGATTAATAGCAATGTGGACGACATTCTGCGATTAGATACGGATTTGATGTTATGATGGATGCTGTAGCCGAATGGTTAAGAGCGTTCAACCTTCAATCCCATGGGATCATGAAGTCGTGGGTTCGGATCTCGGTGGTGTCTGGTACATTAAGAGTGGGAGTTTTTGCGATCTCCTACGTCAACTTCATATGCAGATCTGCCAGTATCTTAATTCCCTTCGTGTATATATCTGTACACATGAAGAAGAAAACATATGCCTGTCACTCAAGGCGGCGTTCGATGAGTTACGAAAATTCGAACATTCCCAGAATACATCCAAGAAGTCGGAATGCGACTACCTTCATGGTGGGTAAAAACAGCCGCATACCCAATATTTCATCATTGATGAACCTCTGAGCTTTTGCCGAGGTTTGTTCTTCGGCGTTATCTCCAAGGTAAGCAATGGTGAGATTTTTTTTGGCGTATGCAACCGTTTTCTCCCACCGTCAAGAGTAGCTGCATTCCAATTAAGGTGATAGAGTTGGGAGTTAAACCTATCAATTTTGCCAAGACAGTCGGGGGGGAACCGGTACCTCCCTGCTCTTATCAATTTTCAACTGTCGTCGGTTCTTGTGAAAAGTCCGTAAACACATAGGTCCAACTGATATTCAGTATCCTCCGAAAGACTTGACCTTCAGTCTGATTTTCCTGTCAAACCAGGAAGAAAGGGTAATGCCTTCCATCTTTTTATACGAATTTGATATTCCACCATTAAAAGGAATTTTCTGCTATTTGGGAGACATCCTACACTTAAATAATGATTAACAGTGATGTAGAAGACATTTTGCAGCTAAAACAAATTTACAGCAATTTGGGAAATATTCTGCAATTAAAAGTGTATTTAAATTCAGCAAATAAAAACAGATCTGACACCGAGCAGGTTAAAGCAGATTC
Source organism: Rapana venosa (assembly GCA_028751875.1). Lineage (NCBI taxonomy): Eukaryota > Metazoa > Mollusca > Gastropoda > Neogastropoda > Muricidae > Rapana > Rapana venosa. Next base: position 2,701,605 of record CM054141.1, read on the forward strand.
GACAATGTACGGATTTGACACTGAGCAGGTAAAAACGGATTCGACAATGTACGGATTTGACACTGAGCAGGTAAAAACGGATTCGATAATGTACGGATTTGACACTGTGCACTGGAATGTGGGAAACATCCTGCATTATAAACGAATTTACAGCGATGTGGGCGACATTGTGGAGTTAAAAACGGATTAAGTTTGGGCGACATTCTGCCGTTAAAAATAAGATTAAGTTTGGGAGACGTTCTTCCGTTAAAAACGGATTAAGTTTAGGCGACATTATGCAGTTAAAAACAGATTATGACATTCTGCATGAAAAATAAAACACATATGGGATTCTGCAGTTAAAAACGGATCTGACATACTGCAGCGAAATTTTAAAAAAAATGAATCTGACATTCTGCAATTAAAAAAACCAAGTTTACAGGAATGTGCGCGACATTGTGTGGTTAAAAACATATTTGATACCCTGCAGTATAAAAACCAAACTAACCAACCAATTTTCATCGATTATCTGTCTGTCAATGAGGGTCTATATATATTATCAATTCTTGATTTCCCTCTCTCTGCCCCCCACCACCTCTTCCCAGCATTCTCGTTTACTCAACTGTCCTATTTCTTGTGCCCTCACTCGTTCAATCTTTCTCCTCACCCCCCCCCCCCCCCCACCCCCACACCTTTTCTATCATTTAGAGCTCCAGAGCCACCATCACACCAAAAGGTTGACAATAGTATAATGATTCTTCCTCTTCTTGTTCTTCTTCCAACGCTCAGGTAGGAACTATTGTTGTCTGTCATAAGCGAAAATGTGTGCCGCTGCCATTAAGCACCTGACAAGTCAGGCCCAGCGCATCCGACTTCCGCATGTTATGATTCAATATTCATCATCGATTTTCCTTTGTATTCGTTTGCAAATTAGCTCTATTTTCTATCTCGCCTCTCCCCATCCTCTTCCACACACACAGTGTTCTAAATCTGTCCCCGCTAATGTCACTTGCATAAGGGTATGACACAGCGTGGAGGCCCAATCTATTCCTTATCTAGTTGCCTGATGTTCACTGCATACTCGTCTGGAGTCGGTGTGTATGTATATAATTTTATATCTCTATCTATTATATATATATATATATATATATATATATATATATATATGTATATATATATGTGTGTGTGTGTGTGTATATATGCGCGTGTACACACACAGATATGTGTGTGCGTATCTGTGTATGTGAGCGTGGGCGTATGTGAGTGATTTGAGGGAGATAGGGTGTTAAGCAATGAGTGGGAGCACTCTCACGTGGACAGCAACTTTCAAAGAAAAACTGTCACTGAATATGTCATGCCAACTGGAATTTTCCAATGCTGAAAAAACACAAATCAAATTTCAACATCACCATTAGAAGGTCACAGAGAGACCAGCCGGAGAGAGCCCCCAAACCAGACATGCACAGTGATGTATCCTACTTCAGCCTACTCAGCTCTTGACTTAGTTCAGACAATGACTGTATAGTGTGCTGCAGCCTACTTTCTTAGATTATATCAAGAGTCCCAGTGGAGTTCTTTGACTTAGGGACTGTATCAATCAGCCTGTCAGGTGGGGATAGCTCAGTGATGAGAGCATTCGCTCTCTCTAAGTTAAGATTAAGCAGCGTTGAGCGTGGTTACCTCTTGGATGGCGGCGCCTTGGCTTCAGTACAGTCCCCCAGTTCACCCAGCTGTCATAGGTACCTAACTTCCCTCTTTAAGGTCAGGGAAGGTAAAGCAATGAGGGAGAGGAGATGGGCGCCGCCTTCAACATGCTGGCCCTATAGACGCTGAACACTTCGGTTCCCAATGACCGCACGGGTTATGGGAAAACCTTTTTCTCAACCAACACACACTATCAAGCAACTCTCTCTTCCGTGGTCTAATTCAGCCACACTACCCATGAAGTAGGTTAGACACTGTGTGCAGTACTGTAACCAACTTTAGCCACACCAAGCCCCTGGGCTAGCATCATGCACTGTATGCTGTGCTGCAGACTACATAGTTCAGACAGTGACAAACGATACGCCAGCTGCCTGACCAGTTTGTGAAGTCATGTCATGTCCATCTCCCGGCCAGCCACTACAGAACGCTGCTCCCAGCTTCACTTCCCTTCCTCACTGCAATCGTGAGTTTCTGTAACTGTTCACACTTCACTTCTCTTCCCCAGTGCACTCGTGCGTTTCTGTAACTTCTCATATTTAACTTCTCTTCCCCAGTGCATTCGTGCGTTTCTGTAACTGCTCACACTTCACTTCCCTTTCTCAGTACACTCGTCCTTTTCAGGTGCAGTTTCAACCGTTTGTGCTAAGGGTCGATTCTAAAGGTGATGCAATTTCTCTACACACGTCACATGCTTCCCCCTCCCCTCCCCCAATCTTACCGAGGTGTCTCAGGTGACGGTTTAATCAATTACGCCATTTGTGCACATAGTTTTTATTAACCTTTGTCAGTTTTCAAACAGCTGTCCTCTTTCCTAGGTCACATTAGTTGGCGACGAAAACGTGTCATAATGAACACAAACCAACATACAAAAGAAAAGTTAGGGGGGGAAACCCACACAGGCAAAAGAAGAGAACAGTTCTGCTTAGAATCTTCAAGGAGATTAAGATATCTTGAATATGCTAATGACATCTTTTTTTAATGACATCGCAGACCACTGGTAACTTCCACCCCTTCCCTGCCTCTTCCCCCCACCAGACCCACTGTAGGGACAGACACCTGGAGGGTTTTGAGGGGCAGACAACTGGGTGGTTAGAGAGAACAACTGGGTGTTTAGAAGGGCAGAAACTGGTAGTTAGAAGGGCAGACTTTCGATCTGATTAGAAGGTGTGGCTTCAAGTCCTTACTGAGCAGCAGATCTGAGATGACATTTTTCCTGGTGTTTAGACTGCACACCGGTATTAATTTGGGGGTCATGTAGTAACTTCTATAGAGTGCGAGTCGAACAAAATGTGATTTTCACATAATTTTTCAAGTATGAAAAAATGTACTGTGTACTTGTTTTTTTGATTGAGGACATAGAGCAATACCAGGTAGTCACGAGAAAGTTGGGAGTAATCATCAAATGAGGATTGCCTGTATTCCTATAGCGTTGACCCCGCGCATGCATATTGCGGTAAGGAAGCTAGCAGACGACAAAGGACTGAGGGGGTACAGTGTTTGCTGAAAAAATAAAAAAATTCAAACCTACCAAATTTGTTCAAAATCACATGAGTTTTGAGTCAGAGGCTAGTATTTCACAAAAGTTGTTCACAAAAGTTGTTTTTATTTCTGTGGATGCCTTAGTACGTGCGGTATGAATATAAGAGTTACATAGAAAAACAGAAGGAAAAGAGTGATTTTGTTAATACCGGTGTGCGGCCTAGTGGCTCTTCGTCGGCACTGTAATCCGATATCCACTGTGCGGAAAACACACGTGTTCATCTGCATCCATATTAACATCCCATCCCTCTTTCGTAAAAGAGCACGCCACCTATGGCCGATGGTATGGACGACACGAACATACCCAGCTTGCATAATGTGCACTAGTTAAGGTTTAAAGAAGAACGTTTAAGTAGTACAACGCCCCCCCCCAAAAAAAAAAAAAACAACAACACAACCCCACCTCCCCCCCCCCCCCAACAACAACAACCCCAAAAAAACCCAAACAAACAAAAACAAACTGAACCCAAAACCAACCCAAAGAAGAGCAAGACAGGGTGTACTGACTTTTCCCCCAGCTGCTCAATGAAGACCACCACAGGGCCCTTGGGTTCGTTTATCTCCTGCACGTGGGCATTGTACAGCGTGCCGTTGGGGTTGTCGTCCTCTAGCTGCACCTGCACGTGCAACACACAGATAAGAAAAAGTAAATACAGAGTATAAAACATAGCGCTAAGAACAAAACAAAACAATATCATAACTTCTTTACGATAACCGTGGTACGATTTGACTGCTTTGTGTCGTAAGATTTGGGCCTTTCAAATCTACATCTCAATGTCGGGGGTACTGGAATAAGCACTCATGATTTTTTTCGATATAGTCCCCGAGTGCTTGCAGTTTTCATTCCCACGGGCACACAATGGCCTACTCTTCCGAAAGGCGGAACAGGTTTTCATGTGTACGAAAGATGTTCTGTGTGTGTGTGTGTGTGTGTGTGTGTGTGTGTGTGTGTGTGTGTGTGTGTGTGTGTGTGTGTGTTTCAGATTGATAGAAAAAAAAAGCCGGTGGAACAGAGTCAGAGAGAGAGAAAAAAGCCGGTGGAACAGAGTCAGAGAGAGAGATGGTATGGTAATTTTTTTGTAAAGCGTACAGGAGAAAACGGACTAAACGGAGTGGCACCCACAGTTTCCATGAGCCACACAGGAGGAAACGGGCTATGCTTAGTATAAAGTGTGACACCCACAGCTATAACGAAGTACACAGGAGGGAACGGCAAATACAGAGTGACACAGTTTTCGAACAGCACAAAGGGGGAGGGGGGGGGGGGGTGGGAATGGAATATACAGGGTGTATCCGTTTTCGTGACACACACAGGAGGCCGGAACGGGCCATCAAGTGTGGCATCCACACTTTTTCGTGAAGCACATAGGTGGGAACGGGCTATACAGGGGGGTACCCAATCCCCGGTAGCTTCGTCCATTCACACCATTTAGAATCTGTGATGCAACCCTATGTTCATATTAGCACTAAGGCAACCAACCCTAAGTTAATGGTCAAGCACGTGAGACAACCCTATGTTCATATCAGGCAAGTGAGACAACCCTATGTTCATATCAGGCAAGTGAGACAACCCTATGTTCATATCAGGCAAGTGAGACAACCCTATGTTCATATCAGGCAAGTGAGACATTATGTTTATATCAGGCAAGTGAGACAACCTTATGGCTATATCAGGCAAGCGAGAACCTTATGTTCATAACAGGCAAGTGAGACATTATGTTTATATCAGGCAAGTGAAACATTATGTTTATATCAGGCAAGTGAGACAACCTTATGTTCATATCAGGCAAGTGAGACAACATTATGTTTATATCAGGCAAGTGAGAACTTTGTTTATATAAGGCAAGTGAGACAACCTTATGTTTATATCAAGCAAGTAAGACAACCTTCTGTTTATATCAAGCACGCAGGGCAAACCTACCTTACATTAGCCATACTGCATACAATTCCCACTGTCTGCAAGTGATCATTCTATGCGATAATCTTACATGAAAACATCCACGAAAGTCTTCATTAACATCCAGTGGCATGGGCAGTAAATTCAGCTGATCATCAGCATGATGAACGTCAGGAATAGGTCCAACGTCAGACGCAAGCTCAATAGTAAATGGCCACACAGAAAGTTTTCTATGTTTTCCGGTACCCACATAAATTCGTCATGCAGCACACACGTCTGAGTGTTTTATCGACATGTTAAGAGAATCAGCAACATGGACACCGACAGGTCAGCCCGTTTTGTTTCCGTTCAGCCAGCAATGCTGGACGACTGAAGGAGTCGATGGGAAGATGGCCTCGATAGGGCAGCGGGGTTAGAGGCAGTCACCTTCAGATGGCGATCAGTCCCCCACTGTGGCCACAGGCTCACCGCAAACGACAGAGTGGTGACAACACCGCCCACGTTTGTTTCTTCTGTATGATGTGGAGACATGACCACGTGGTGCAGGGTCATTTACAGTCAATGAACACACCACGTAAGTGTGCGTCTTTGTGAATCTGCCAATCGAGCTATGCCTGCACCCCATTCATCGTTAATCGTCATATGAACAACAACAACAACAACAAAAGAAGAAACGAAGACGGAACGCAATGATAACGACTGTTATGCCTTTGCATTAATATGAAAAGAGAAGGAATTCAATGGCAACTACGAAATAGGCGAGTCCGGCAAAGTGTGTGTGTGTGTGTGTGTGTGTGTGTGTGTGTGTGTGTGTGTGTGTGTGTGTGTGTGTGTGTTGTGTGTGTGAGATCAAAGCCGACATGGAAAAAATATATCATGAATCAAGCAACAGGGGTACCATTCAAATGATTAGCCAGCTTAAGGTAAAGCCCCCCCCCCCCCCCCCCCCCCCCCATCCTTTCCTTTCTCCCATGCCCATCTTGTTCTGCAGTCCAGTGACCTCACCTGTCCCTGACAGAGCCAACAGATCCCCAGTTTTCCAATTCATTTATCGATTACAGAGCGAAATCGTAATCGATGCCACTAAATTCAAGGTAACACAGCGATGCTTGATTACAAGAATACCTGCCTCTTTCCTGCCTTTTTCTTCAGCCAGCACAGAAGAGCTCACTAAAACCTTAAGAACCACTTTCTACTTCGTACTGCTTAAAATCAAACGTGTTGAATGGTCGCATTAAGCTCCACTGTCAAATAAAAGAGAATTCAGCTTCTGATTATAGCAGTCTTTTTGAGACAGGTTCAAATCTCTGCAACGCCCAGCGGAGTTAGGGCGGAGATTTCTCTAATCTCCTACATCAATCTGTATGCAGATCTGCCAGTGCAGAACTCCCTCCGTGCAGAAACAAGTCCAAGTGGAGTTACTGGAATCTTTTTTGTTTCTCGGCTTGTCTTAACTGTCCTGCCGCCTTCCTTCTGGAGATACTGGCAATGAGGAGGGAGGAGGGAGGAGGGGGGAGGGTTTGCACCGAAGGGGTGGGAAGACACCACAGGTAAAGGAGAAGGGGGAAGACTGTTCTGTTAGGGATGGAGAGAGACCGGTTGTGAGGATGGCCCAGGTGAAAAGGAGGGAGGGAGGGAGCTGTAAGATGAAGACAGTTATCAAGTGATAGCTATCAGACATGACGGGGCTGTTCCGCCACTCACACGTGGATGGATGGGGGGGGGGGGGGGGGGAGGAGTGGACAGTAGGCCAGATAGCCACATCACACACACACAGTACAGCCTCAGCTTTCACATCGCACATGACACGTCACACCTCGCATTGACCCTCAAGATCCCATTTCCTGACCTTTGAACAGAAATGCTGGAGAAGGGGGGAGGCGAGTTGAAGGGTGTGGGGGAAGAGAGAAGACAGGGGGTGGGTGGTGGGACATGGAGATGTCTATTTCCAAAGGCCAGAATGCCAGTGCCTCACAGATGAATCTTACACCGATACCATCACAGCACGTTGTAGTGTCGCCAGTCTGCTAACGGTTTTTTTCAATTGTTCCCCCCCCCCCCTTCCCCTCATGAGTTGGATAAAGGATGGCTAGACGGCTGTAAGTATGGATAGACAGGTGGATGGATGGACGGATGGATGGACTGATGGATGGGATGGAAGCACGACTGATTAAACTATTACAGGTTTTTGTTTTATTTCGTTTTACATTTAAGTGTTTTATTTACTTTATTTGATCATTCAATTTTTGGCTGTCCCTCTTCCCACCTCAGTACAGGCATAATTTCAGTGGTCAGGCTAGCGGTCATCCATCCAGTACCCACTTCCCAATCATTCTCTATCATTAACTTTACAGCCACCTGGTTGGACTTGACTAAACCCACAGGAATCCCTCGCTCTATCCACCTAGTAGACATGATTCAATATAAAATGTCCTGTTGACACCTCTGCTACCCTCCTACCCTCCTCCTCTACTATTACTGTTGTTGTCTTTTGTTCAGCCTGAAGCCATGGTGTAGTTCTCGGTTGATAGTGGTGATAGTTCCGTGCTGTAATCTCCATGTCTCATCACCACACAGACAGTGGGGATAGTTCAGAACTGCGATCTCCATGTCTCATCACCACAACGCATCTCTCCACTGGCCACGCACCATTATTTCCTCCCTCCGGCACAGCGATGACCATCTGTGTCTGTCTGATGATCGCCGAGTGACAGCCGCCTCTCAGCAAAAAGCCACCATCCAACTCCGCACATAGTCAGTCTCCATACAGCCTCTTGCTGTTTTGTATACTCTTAACATATCATCCGGTTTTGGAATTCCATGGGGGTATGCTCAAGTGAATTCGTAACGTGGTAGACCATTTCTGGGTACAATGTTTTGAGCTGAGAGACAGAGGGAAGAAGGGGAGGGAGGAAGAGAGAGAGGGGGTGGGGGGGAGGGAGGGGGGAGGAGAGAGGAGAGAGAGAGACAGAGAGAGAGGGAAGAGAGACAGACGGAGTGAGGGAAGAGAGACAAAGCAGAGGAGAGAGAGACAGACAGACACAGCAGACCAGGAGAGGAGAGAGAGAGAGAGAGAGAAGAGAGAGAGAGAGAGGAGAGAGAGAGAGAGGAGAGAGAGGAGAGAGAGAGAGAGAGAATCAATGTAATTGATCACTTAATATATTTAATTATTTTGCTTGGTGTCACTTCAGATGCCAGTACCCCCTACAGCTTAACAACGTTGAGCAGTATTCACACTACACACACCAACATCAGAACACACAAGCTTTAATCCATTAAGCATCTCCAACATGCTTTTTCCCCCTCTTTAAGCATAGGTAGATTCAAAGCGGACACGCGTTGACACGCAACAGATTTGTTGACTGATATATATTCCAATCCTGTGATGTACGGATGGAGTTTTCTCGCATCGTGACGCTGACGTGACATGACTGACGCCGATACCATCTCTCTCCCAGTCCCAATGCTACGCAGACAGTAAATTCTGCCTGTTGACACCAACTGGCGTGCCATACAACAGCGTTCAGACTGGGCTGCTGTCTACAGGCGGGTACATGGAGTCATCTACACTGCTATATCGATGGTGGTAAAATGGGATGAGAAGATTACCAATAAACAATTCGTTTGCAATTGCAGTATATGCGTTTCCTAGTTAACGGTTATCGTGAGCCTAATCTTTTATTTAATTATCTGTGGACGCGCAGTCCCTTACCCCCAAAAAGGTTTCTTCCGTCTTTAAACTGTACATCAGATCTCTCTCTCTCTCTCTCTCTCTCTCTCTCTCTCTCTCTCTCTCTCTCTCTCTAACGTTTTATTTCATTATCAGTCGATTCGCAGTCCCTCCCAAAGGAAAAGGTTTATTCCGTCTTTAAACAGTGCTTCAGATGTCTCTCTTCTCTGTCCGTCTGTCTGTCTGTCTGTCTGTCTCAAGATTTTCAGATATTCTGTCTGTCTTTCTCAAGTCAAGTACTTCAGATGTTCTCTCTCTCTCTCTCTCTCTCTCTCTCTCTCTCTCTCTCTCTCTCTCTCTTCTCTCAAGCATCTCTTCCATCCCTCCTCCACCTCCTGTCCATGACACAGTATCCTAATGGGACTCTAAATGACAGGACTGTCAACGCCACAGTTTTCTGATGACAACAACCACAATGCCATCGTGTCATTCCAGACCAGTCCGGCCTTGTTGCCCGAGTGGATAAACATTTAACGATTGATCCCTGGGGCCCGGGTTTGATTCTCGCTGTCATGTCGGTTGCCAGGCTGAGACGGATTTTCTCTCCAGTGCCAACACCATTCCTTCAGGTGGGAACTAAGCCTCTTGGCACACACCCATAGACAAAACGTCCTGTGTGCATATTAAATCTTATTCTATCCCCGAAGTCGGAATGCAGCTACTTTTGTGGTTGGCAAAAACAATGGCATACGCAAAATCTCACCATTGGAGCTCTGGCCGAGGAACGAAACAATTCATTCTGACTTTTCCCATGCCATCGATGTCGGTGGGAACAGACGACAAAATAAAGAGATATACACACAGATATGTTTAAAAGTAATCTCTGAAGACGGAACGTGGCGACCTTTATGGTAGGGAAAAGCGGTGACCAGGTATTATAACCAGGCACTGGAGACAAACATGCATCATCATTGACCACCCTGATTTTCCTCTCCTCCTCTTAATCAGCTTTACATTAAAGGTGCAAGTTTTGGGGGACGAAGGGGGTTGGAGGGTAGGGGGAGAGCAGGGATTCTCTACATCATATCATAGCGTCCGAGTTACAGACCAGTAAGGGGACTGCAGAACGGCCAGTGGAGGGTAAATGGGGAGGGGGAAGGGGGAGTTTTGAAAACAAAGTGTCCTGACGAAGTTTACTGCTGCTCCCTTTTTTCACAATCATCTTTCCCGATTACCCGGGGCTGCTCCATAGGTGAACCTGTTGACGTCATTTCTGACGACACTTTCCGGCGGTGTCCGTGGGACATGTACCGTCATCTTTGGTGCGACAGGCGGCACACTGCAATGGGAGACCTGGATTCAAACCAGGTTGTAGTTGTATTACGCTCTTCATTTTGTATAGCTCTTACCGCTGCATTTCTGATTTTCACAGACATTTTCTCCCGAAGGAGCGATCTGCGACTCCTAACTCACAGGAATTTATACAAGTCTTTAAAGTCATATCAAAACGATGTTTTACATCTAAAGTGAACACTGCAACTCCTCATTCTCACATCTCATTCTCACGTCCTCTGCTGGCCTATTCTTCCTCGAACGCGCAGACAGCAACTACTGTTGAGCGAAAATGTGTTGCGCTGCCGTTATGCGCCCGACATGTCAGGCCCAGCACATCAGACTTCAGCACGTGATGGCCTCTTCACAAAAATATGCATGTGTGGAACCATCGGTGAAAGAACACGAGCAATGCTCGGGTTACGATTTTTATCTTTCTTACATCTATCTGACATTCCTCAATCTTCTGTACCTCCCCTTAAAACATGCATAAGGCATACGTTTTACTAACTTAACAATATCTTATTGATCACAGTTTTTAAAACCAGTAAGATACCTAAACGGACTACAACGCATCTGCGGTGCCCAGCTAAAACATATCAGGGGAGTGGCTGGAAATCTTTCCACTTTTTTACAGGAATTTTGGGTCAGCAAGGGGGAAAAGGTCTCTCTCTCTCTCTCTCTCTCTCTCTCTCTCTCTCTCTCTCTCTCTCTCTCTCTCTCTCACACACACACATACACACACACACAGAGTCAAATGAGGAAGAATTATCACAACAACCCTATCAATAGGGAGAAAACCACACAAAAACATCCAATCAAGAAAGGGAAACACACACACACACTAAATAATTCCAGAAGCAAAGACATATATGCTCAATAATGTCTTGCGTAAAGAAATTAAGAGTGCAATGCAAGAGGTCCTAAAAGTAAGCGGCATTACCATGATGTGAATGAACTCTGTGACCAGAGCTGAAGATGGACACAACGACCTCTGCCTGCCTGCCTGCTGCCTGCCTGCCTGCCTAATTGCCTGCCTGCCTGACTGGCTGACTGAGTACTCCCCAGGTGTGGATGTCCCGTCTGCTGGCCTCTGAGACTACGGGGACTTTACCCAACATCTCATCACCCACCTGAACCTCCCTCTTCTCACCTGCTGGTTATTTCATTTAACCCGATCTCCTTACAAACGGGTATGCAGTGTTGCACGCACAACGACAGTTTCATACTCTTTTCTGTAATGTGAAAATGATGGCACTCGCACGCATGTACGCCTGCATGCATGCACGCGCGCGCGTGTGTGTATGTATGTGTGTGTACGCGCACGCACGTCTGTGTGTGAGAGAGCGTACACGCACGAGCGTGTATAGTATTGAAATACGTGCGTCTGTCAAACAAAAAGTTGGGTTTTTTTTTTAAAAACAACAACTGCAAATAGTACGCCTGCTCACCGTTGTTTAAAAAAAAAAATAAAACAACAGAAACTGATGAGTAATATAGTACCATATTACGCCCCCCCCCCCCCCCCCCCCCGAAAAATGAGGAAAATCCTCCACAAAAGCAAGACCTTATGAAAACTTGCAACAGTACGCCTGCCCAGTTCCTTAAAAGAAAGGACAGACATAAATGAGCAATAACGGTATCACATTATGCCAAAAATAACCGAAAAAAACCCCGGGGAATATGTTTCATTAACGCATGACAAGTGAACCAGGTAGTTTTATAAAAAAAAATCTAGAATATTGGAAATGGTCTGCATTCTATGACGTCACCACAGGGTTACACCCCCACATGTGAATGACGTGTTCAGTGACTGCCATCAGTGACGGGTGGTGGCTCGAACCCTGGCCATCAGATCGCGAACGCAACGCGCTGACTACCAGGCATATCCCGTCCCCATACAAACAGAGGAGACAGACGAGGAAAGATAAAGAGACAAGCAAAACATGTTTTTAAAACCGGCTGATATAGTGAAGGGGAGGTGGGGGGGGGGGGGGGGGGAGGAGAAATACTGACTGACAATAATATTATCAGAAGTGGAACAACCTGAGGAAGAAAAATCCCACAATTCAACTTTCTAGGAGGCTGGACGTTGTACACATACTTGACGCGCGCTTCCCTCTCCCTCCCTCGTTAATTCTTTCTCTACATGACAGTTCATCTTCAGCCAAGGATTCCATTTTCCCCTAAGGGGATGCCGGGGGCTGTCAGTATAAACAGCATCCACACATTCTGGAAATTCCTTGCCAGAAATTTCCCCTTTTTATCATCTCTTTGTTTCTTCCTTTTTTTCTTCCTGGCACCTCCTTCTTGTCCATTTTCTGCCTTCTTGGTCCATTCCACTGCCTTTTTTCCAAGAAAGACTTAAAAGATAATAATTCTCTCTTATGCCGAAGTGGGATGCGCTGGGCCTGACTTGTCAGGCGCTTAACGGCAGCGTGATGAATTTTCGCTGATATAACAGACAACAATAGTTGCTGTCTAAGCGTTCGATGATGAAGAAGAAGAAGAACCTTCAGTCACGGATCTCATTTACAACTTACGCGTCAATGTAATGTTTCTGATTGTAGCTGTCTTACTACAATTCCGCCATTACTCGTGTTGACTATAGAAACACAACACAACTTCCCCGCCCCCACCACTTCTTAGCTTTCCTTTTAACACATATTTTAACTCTCACGTATTCACAACCACTCATTTACTCAAAAACCAAAACATCTTTAAACACTGACATATTTACTACTCAAGCCCTCAAAAAACTCTTCAAACACCGACATATTTACGACCACTCAAATCCTCAAAACCCAAATCTCTTTGAACACTGACATATTTACCAAGTTAAATTTTATTCTGTTTGATTTCTTAACATAATATTATTCTTTTTTTTAAACATCACAACTATGTAGGCCTACAGATTCCTAGCTGATGTAGAGTATACAGTACCTTATGCACACACCACACACACCACACACACACACACACACACAACACGCACGCACGCACAAACACACACATACCTTACACACACATGCATATACACCAAATACACACCACACCACACACACAAAACACACACACATTACACACACACAATTCCCACAGGCATACTTACACGTGCACGCACGCACACACACACACATTCAAACACATGCGCGCCCGCACACTCACACACACTCTAACTCAAATATGTACACAGATCTACACCCATGTATGTTCTCTCTCTCTTTCACATCACACAAACACACTTACACACACACCACTCACATACACACACGTGCACACACATGTGCGCTCACACACATAACACACACACACACACACACTTGTCTAATATCACGTAATGTGAAAAGACGTTAAATTAAAGAAGAACACATATTACCACTCCTCCAGCCCTCAAAAACCACTTTAAACACCGACATATTTACCACTACTCAGCTCCTCAAAAACCACTTAAACACCGACATATTTACCACTCCTCCAGCCCCTCAAAAACCACTTTAAACACCGACATATTACCACTACTCCAGCTCCTCAAAAACCACTTTAAACACCGACATATTTACCACTACTCCACCCCCCGAAAAACCACTTTGAACACCGACATATTTACCACTACTCCAGCCCCTCAAAAACCACTTTAAACACCGAAATATTTACCACTACTCCAGCCATAAAAACTACTTTAAACACCGACATATTTACCACTACTCCAGCTCCTCAAAAACCACTTTAAACACCGACATATTTACCACTCCTCCAGCCCCTCAAAAACCACTTTGAATACCGACATATTTACCACTCCTCCAGCTCCTCAAAAACCACTTTAAACACCGACATATTTACCACTCCTCCAGCCCCTCAAAAACCACTTTAAACACCGACATATTTACCACTCCTCCAGCCCCTCAAAAACCACTTTAAACACCGACATATTTACCACTCCTCCAGCCCCTCAAAAACCACTTTGAATACCGACATATTTACCACTACTCCAGCCCCTCAAAAACCACTTTGAACACTGACATATTTACCACTACTCCAGCCATCAAAAACCACTTTAAACACCGACATATTTACCACTACTCAAGCCATCAAAACCACTTTGAACACTGACATATTTACCACTACTCAAGCCATCAAAAACCACTTTGAACACTGACATATTTACCACTACTCAAGCCATCAAAACCACTTTGAACACTGACATATTTACCACTCCTCCAGCCCCTCAAAAACCACTTTAAACACCGACATATTTACCACTACTCCAGCCCCTCAAAAACCACTTTAAACACCGACATATTTACCACTACTCCAGCCATCAAAAGCTCTTTGAACACTGACATTTTTATGACTACTCAAGCCATCAAAACCACTTTGAACACTGACATATTTACCACTACTCAAGCCATCAAAATCCACTTTAAACACTGGCATATTTACCACTACTCAAGCCCCCAAAAAACCACTTTAAACACCGACATATTTACCACTACTCAAGCCATCAAAAGCACTTTGAACACCGACATATTTACTACTACTCCAGCCCCTCAAAAACCACTTTAAACACCGACATATTTACCACTACTCCAGCCATCAAAAAGCACTTTAAACACCGACATATTTACCACTACTCAAGCCATCAAAAGCACTTTGAACACTGACATATTTACCACTACTCAAGCCATCAAAAGCACTTTGAACACTGACATATTTACCACTCCTCCAGCCCCTCAAAAACCACTTTAAACACCGACATATTTACCACTACTCCAGCCCCTCAAAAACCACTTTAAACACTGGCATATTTACCACTACTCCAGCCATCAAAAGCTCTTTGAACACTGACATTTTTATGACTACTCAAGCCATCAAAACCACTTTGAACACTGACATATTTACCACTACTCAAGCCATCAAAAACCACTTTAAACACCGACATATTTACCACTACTCCAGCCCCCAAAAAACCACTTTAAACACCGACATATTTACCACTACTCTAAGCCATCAAAGCACTTTGAACACCGACATATTTACTACTACTCCAGCCCTCAAAAACCATTTTTTAAACACCGACATATTTACCACTACTCCACCCATTCAAAAAGCACTTTAAACACGACATATTTACCACTACTCAGCCATCAAAAGCACTTTGAACACTGACATATTTACCACTACTCAAGCCATCAAAACCACTTTGAACACTGACATATTTACCACTCCTCCAGTCCCTCAAAAACCACTTTAAACACCGACATATTTACCACTACTCCAGCCATCAAAAACCACTTTAAACACTGGCATATTTACCACTACTCCAGCCATCAAAAGCTCTTTGAACACTGACATTTTTATGACTACTCAAGCCATCAAAACCACTTTGAACACTGACATACCACTACTCAAGCCATCAAAACCACTTTGAACACTGACATATTTACCACTACTCCAGCCCCATCAAAACCACTTGAACACCGACATATTACCATCCTCCAGCCCTCAAAAACACTTTAAACACCGACTTTTACCACTACTCCAGCACCTCAAAAACCACTTTGAACACCGACATATTTACCACTACTCAAGCCATCAAAAGCACTTTGAACACTGACATATTTACCACTACTCTAGCCCCTCAAAAACCACTTTGAACACCGACATATTTACCACTACTCCAGCCATCAAAAGCACTTTGAACACTGACATTTCTACCACTACTCAAGCCATCAAAAACCACTTTAAACACCGACATATTTACCACTACTCAAGCCATCAAAACCACTTTGAACACTGACATATTTACCACTACTCAAGCCATCAAAAACCACTTTGAACACTGACATATTTACCACTACTCAAGCCATCAAAACCACTTTGAACACTGACATTTTCTACCACTACTCAAGCCATCAAAAACCACTTTAAACACCGACATATTTACCACTCCTCCAGCCGCTCAAAAACCACTTTAAACACTGACATATTTACCACTACTCAAGCCATCAAAAACCACTTTAAACACCGACATATTTACCACTACTCAAGCCATCAAAAACCACTTTAAACACTGGCATATTTACCACTACTCCAGCCATCAAAAACCACTTTAAACACTGGCATATTTACCACTACTCAAGCCATCAAAACCACTTTGAACACTGACATATTTACCACTACTCAAGCCATCAAAACCACTTTGAACACTGACATATTTACCACTCCTCCAGTCCCTCAAAAACCACTTTAAACACCGACATATTTACCACTACTCCAGCCCCTCAAAAACCACTTTGAACACTGACATATTTACCACTACTCAAGCCATCAAAACCACTTTGAACACTGACATATTTACCACTACTCAAGCCATCAAAACCACTTTGAACACTGACATATTTACCACTACTCTAGCCCCTCAAAAACCACTTTGAACACCGACATATTTACCACTACTCCAGCCATCAAAAGCACTTTGAACACCGACATTTCTACCACTACTCAAGCCATCAAAAACCACTTTAAACACCGACATATTTACCATTACTCAAGCCATCAAAACCACTTTGAACACTGACATATTTACCACTACTCAAGCCATCAAAAACCACTTTAAACACCGACATATTTACCACTCCTCCAGCCCCTCAAAAACCACTTTAAACACCGACATATTTACCACTACTCCAGCCCCTCAAAGACCACTTTGAACACTGTCATATTTACCACTCCTCCAGCCCCTCAAAAACCACTTTAAACACTGACATATTTACCACTACTCCAGCCCCTCAAAACCACTTTGAACACTGACATATTTACCACTACTCAAGCCATCAAAAACCACTTTAAACACTGGCATATTTACCACTACTCCAGCCCCCAATAAACCACTTTAAACACCGACATATTTACCACTACTCAAGCCATCAAACGCACTTTGAACACCGACATATTTACTACTACTCCAGCCCCTCAAAAACCACTTTACACACCGACATATTTACCACTACTCCAGCCATCAAAAACCACTTTAAACACCGACATATTTACCACTACTCAAGCCATCAAAAGCACTTTGAACACTGACATATTTACCACTACTCAAGCCATCAAAAGCACTTTGAACACTGACATATTTACCACTACTCCAGCCATCAAAAAGCACTTTAAACACCGACATATTTACCACTACTCCAGCTCCTCAAAAACCACTTTAAACACCGACATATTTACCACTACTCAAGCTCTCGAAAAACCACTTTAAACACCGACATATTTACCACTCCTCCAGCCCCTCAAAAACCGCTTTAAACACCGACATATTTACCACTACTCAAGCCATCAAAAACCACTTTAAACACTGGCATATTTACCACTACTCAAGCCATCAAAAACCACTTTAAACACTGGCATATTTACCACTACTCACCTTCACTAAGACACTACTAAGCCATAAAAAACCACTTTAAACACTGGCATATTTACCACTACTCAAGCCATCAAAAACCACTTTAAACACTGGCATATTTACCACTACTCAAGCCATCAAAAACCACTTTAAACACTGGCATATTTACCACTACTCAAGCCATCAAAAACCACAACCTCTTTTAACACTGACACATTTACGATTACTCTTACCCCCACCCCCAAACCTCTTTAAACACCAACATATTTATAACCAAAAGCCCTCAAAAACCACCTCTTTTAACACCGACACATTTACGATTACCCTTACCCCCATCCCCAAACCTCTTTAAACACCAACATATTTATGACCAAAAGCCCTCAAAAACCAAAACCTCTCTAAACGTTGACATTTCTACCACTATTCATGTGCTCAAAACCAAGCTCCTGTCTTTTATCTTGTGACATTTGAGTTATGTCTATACGTTATATAGCCTCCGCTGTAATGCTTCATGTCTGTCTTCGTGTGCGTCTTCATCTCTTTTTGTGATATGTGCGATTGTGTATAGAGCGAGAAAGTGACCAGCCATTCGTCATGTGTTCGTGAGCAAGAGTATATTATGCCTGGTTGTGATTTTAAAAATTGTTCTGTTTGAGTCAACACACTATCAGTATCATATTTGGTATAACGCAATCCAACACTCAGCGAAAACGTTGATGGTGGTGATGATGATGATGATGATGATGATGATGATAATGATGAATATAACGACAAAGATGATGATGATATGATACAACAGCCTGTACTTGCGCACACTCCAATATTTTTAATGTTAACGCTACATCTGTTTTGTATGAATACATATCTATTCAAATCAAACATCTGTACATCTAACCACAAAAACAAAGCACGTGTCTCACGGATAGATGCATATGTATAATGTGATGCGTTTGTATTTGTTGACATGCTGTGATAGCTATACATGATACAGATTCGTGTGTAAAATTTGTAGTATTAATTCATGATACAACTTTGTGTGTAAAATTAGTTGTATTTTTTGCATTCGTCAATGGCCAGCTCAGTCTCTGCAATGAAGGCAGGCATCAGTACTCTGCAAGTCCTCCATGTGAACAACCTGACAAGGACTGTTTATCGTTCTTTTTTTATCATCTTTCTCTATCTTTTCTATCCCGGTACAGTTGTCTGTCTGTCTGTCTGCTCAGGTGCAAGGGGTCCCATAGCATGGGCAAAACGGCCAGTATCTACTTTCCACTGCTGAAACAGCTAAAGGAACACAACCACTCAGGTCACCAACCCCTACAATGTGTAGCCACTCGCTCGTGGACATGTGCCATTGTACACTGACAAAACCGTACCCAGAGAGTTCTGATTCCCACCACCCACCCCCTAGAAAGCATCAAGGCATATTAGTGCAATTGGAAAGTATATGTCCACTGATACAACACCTAAGCTTGTCACATCTCTCATTCTCTCACGTCTGGACTATTTCTCTTTTGGCTGGTCTGCCAGCATCATCCATCCACTCCCTTCAAATAATAGAAAACTCTGCTGCTCGACTAGTCCTAAGAAATAAAAAATCTAAACACATTCCCTTTTCTATAGCAATGTCTTCACTGGGTGCCTGTCTCACACAGAGTGAAGTGTAAGACTGGGTTCCTCCGTTTGAAATATATCCACAAAGCTGCACCTTCTATTCTCTACTTTCTTCACCTGTACAATCTTACTCACTCCGATCTGCTGCAGAAACCTTTTGATTTCAAACACCCAGATTCAAACAATTCACTGTTGGCCGTCGCTCTTTATTTCTGGTCCATCCATTTGGAATGACCTCCCCTCTGTCACTTGGCCAAAATCCTACATTTGATGCTTTCAAATCCAGCCTCAAGACATTTATTTCCAACTTTGGATCTTCCCCCATTCTTACACCTCTTATCTGTTCCCACTTTTAACAGACATCTCCATCACCCCGCCTAAGCGGTGTGTGTGTGTGTGTGTGTGTGTGTGTGTGTGTGTGGTGTGTGTGTGTGTGTGTGTGTGTGTGTGTTTTGCGTGCGCGTGTGTGTTTGTCAGTGTCTAATTTTAAAATCAGATAATCTGTTTATTTTATCTATTTTTTAAATGTTATTCTTTTATATCGAGGATAATGGAATACACACTTACGCGTTTTTTACATCCCGTCCCCGTGTGTATGCAGTATTGTAAATTCTGTCATCTGTTCCCACCGGCACACAATGGCCTACTCTTACGAAAAGCGGAACAGGATTTAACGTGTGCGCAAGATGTTCTGCGTGCGTTCGCACACGGGGCCTCGGTTTATAGTCTCATCCGAAGGACTTTTGGGGAGAGTGGAGTCTGCACTGATGTTAACTCCAGGGGAAAATATCCCCTTGAACGGGAATCGAACACTGCTCCGTTATGATCGGTTGCATGCGCGTGAAAGTTTTGAATGCAAGCGCTTTGATTTGTTTGCTTTACAAGATTCTGCATTGTAAAACTTCCAGATATTATTACTATTATTGAGGAAAGCGTCAGAAGTACATAAACAGATAAACACACAAAGAACAGACCGAGAGGAAAAGACGTATACGCGCGTGCGCGCGCGCGCGCACACACACACACACACACATAAACACACACACACACACACACACACTGAGCCTTATTCATATTAGTGCTGCTCATCCCCTCAATACACAACAAGACAAGAGACAGACAGACAGACAGACCAATGGAGACTTTTTACACTATGCACACACAGGTGCAGCCTCGTCTTTGAAGATATACGGCAATGAATCCCTGTGAGAGCCCCCATCGATCCGAAGCCACACACACACACACACACACACACACACACACACACACACACACACACACAGGTAACACTGCATGCTTGTCATTGAAGCTGTCGTCTGATCCTGCCAGCTGTCTGACATGGCGAGCTCCTTCCTAAACAATCCATACGTCTGACGGGGACGGCGCCATGTCCACTACATGCCTCTGCTTCGGGCTGGGTCTATCGGCATGTAAGTGGTGAGACTATAAACCCAGCCAGGTCCCGTGTGCGAACGTACGTAAAACATCTTGCATACACGTTAAAACCTGTTCCACGTTTTGGGAAGAGCAGGCCATTTTGTGCTGGTGGAAACTGATGACAAAATTTACAAAAAAGATGCATACACACGGGGAGTGGATGTAAAATAAAAAGCACAGAGTGTCTATTCCATTATCCTCGAAATAAAAGAATTTTTTTTAAGTGAATAGATAAATTTTCCCTTGGGATGCCAGGGACTCTTTCCGTATAAATAGGATCCTCACTTTCCGGAATTTATGTGCTAGAAAACTTCCCTTCTCGCTCCCTCCCTCTCTTCCCTCCATCTCTCTCTGTCTATCTGTCTCTATCTCATTTTCTTACTTCCCAGCCTATTCTCCTGGCTTTTCTCAAGAAAGCTTGACGAACAATTTCAAGCATTTTTCATTTCAATTTTTTAATTTTTGGAATAGGTCGGCTGGTGGCAGACCTGTAGAGACACAAACGCAGGAGAAGACCAGGCACCACATTTTCTACCCAGTAAAGGGAATACAGAAGAAGATAAAAAGATAAAAGGAGTTTCTGTCTGTCTGTCTGTCTCTCTCACACACCTTTCTCTCAACCCCTACGGGACAGCCTAGTGGTTAGAACATTGCGCTCGCAATCTGCAACCCGGGTTCGATTCCCGTTCAAGGGGATATTTTTCCCTGGAGTTAACATTAGTGCAGACTCCACTCTCCCCAAAAGTCCTTCGGATGAGACTATAAACCGAGGCCCCGTGTGCGAACGCACGCAGAACATCTTGCGCACACGTTAAATCCTGTTCCGCTTTTCGTAAGAGTAGGCCATTGTGTGCCGGTGGGAACAGATGACAGAATTTACAAAACCGCATTCACACGGGGACTGGATGTAAAAAAGCACACAAGTGCTTATTCCATTATCCTCGATATAAAAGATTTTTTTTTAAATGCACAAGCATTTGCACAGGCAAGCAAGCGCACAGATACACATGTATTCCATTATCCTCGATATAAAAGAATAAATAAAATAAATTTTAAACATTTTAAAAAATACCCCGGCCTTTTCCCCAGAAATATAGCTCAAAAACGTGCCCAAGTGAAAGCGACGACAACCAGCGTACATCGCCGCTTAGACCTAATGCAGGTTACGGCAGACAGTCGTCTTCAACTTCCGCAGTGAAGCGTTACAGCATTCCTATTTCAGCCACAGCAAATTTCTGTCCGTGAATTTCAGGCTGTTCTCCAGGGGAAGAACGTATAAAATATCGCTGCTAGTGTAGCGACTCCAACTCCCACCCCCACCCCTTGTTTGCAAGTATAATATGATTTTCCATGAACGACTTAATAATAATAATGATAATAAATGGAATTTATATAGCACTATATCTTGCAAAGACAAATCAAAACGCTTGGATACGACCTATTCTTACACATTCATGCAACCAGTAACAATTAATAGCTTAAAATAGATTTTACTGAAGTGGGGGGAGGGGGGGGGGGGGGGAGACAGGATAGCCTACTGGTTAGAGTGTTGCGCTTGCAATTTGACGGACCAGGATCGAACCGAGTTTCCAGCCACAATCGAGACACCCGTTCAAAGGGATTCCCTGGGGTTACCATCAGCACTAACTCCACTTCTCCTGAACTCCTTCGGATAAGACAAGTCCGTGGCCCTGTGTGCGAATGCGCGCAGAACATCGTTTGCACACGTTAAAACCCTTTCTGCGTTTCGAAAGAGTAGGCCATTCGTGCCGGTAAGAACGGATGACGGAAATAAATCTGCATAACAACGCATTTCACACTGGTGTCGTGTTTGATGATCGATCATTCCCGAAGTCTGACTGCTACTTTAATGGTGGGTAAAAACAGTCGCATACGCAAAAATTTCACCACTGGTAAACCTCGGAGCTCTAAACTGAGGAACGGGAAAAATGCTGAATTTACTGAGGACAATCGTCTAGCTGGTGTAGGTTCTTTTACGTGCGCTTAATGTATACTGCACACTTAGCTAGTGTAGGTCATTTTACGTGCACTTAATGTATACTGCACACGG